>DWFT01000781.1:0-10717 GCA_018246795.1 Microceris patrobas patrobas
TTTGACATATTCTTGCTTTTCAGCGTATCATCTTGAATCTCATGTTTTAATAACTCCAACGCGTAATCCTGTTGGACTAACTTTTTGACCCATCTCTTGTTATCTTCCTTTCTTATTGTTGTCCATCACTAACAGTAACTGTGATGTGACTTGTTCTCTTCAATATTTCATATGCTCGCCCATGTCCACGCGGACGGAAACGTTTTAATGTTGGTCCTTCGTTAACGAAGATTTCTTTAATAAATAAGCGATCAGCATCCAATCCATTATTATTAACGGCATTTGCTACCGCTGATTTAACTAATTTTTGAACTGGAACTGATGATTTTTTGTTTGTGTTGTTAAGAATAACTATTGCGTCTCCCACTTTTTTATTCCGAATTAAATCGGTAACTAATCTTACTTTTCGTGGCGATATTCTAATACTTCTTAAGTTTGCTCTTACATCCATTTATATAATACTCACTTTCTGAATTTAATTATTTTTTCTTCTTCTTATCATCGCCATGTCCACCAAATTTTCTTGTTGGTGAGAATTCTCCCAATTTATGACCAACCATATCTTCGGTAACATAAACTGGAATATGTTCTTTTCCATTGTGGACAGCAAAAGTATGACCAATAAATTCTGGGAAGATAACGCTTCTTCTTGATCAAGTTTTAACAACTTCTTTTTTATTCGCAGTATTCAATGCTTCAACTTTTTTTTGTAAATGTTTATCAACAAATGGCCCTTTTTTCAGACTTCGTGACATTGTTTTACCTCCTATATATAATCTCTCTAATTTTGATTTTTACTTTCAACTATTATTTGTAGGATTAACCCTAATTGGCAAGATTATTTAGTACGTCTTCTAACGATTAATTTAGTTGAAGCTTTTTTCTTGTTACGAGTTTTCACTCCTAATGCTTTTTTACCTCATGGTGTCATTGGTGCTTTTCGACCAACCGGAGCTTTACCTTCTCCCCCACCATGGGGGTGATCATTTGGGTTCATAACTGACCCACGAACAGTTGGACGAATTCCACGTCAGCGGTTTCGTCCTGCTTTTCCTCAATTTACTAGGGCGTAGTCTTCGTTTCCAACTTCACCAACTGTTGCTCGACATTCTCCTAAAACTTTACGAACTTCACCTGATGTTAATCGAATTGTGACATATTTACCATCTTCATCTTTCCCTAATAATTGCACTGATGAACCAGCTGAACGAGCTAATTGTCCACCTTTGCCTGGACGTAATTCTAAATTATGTAGAACAGTCCCTTCTGGAATGTTTTTTAATTTCATGCAGTTTCCAACTTTAATATCTGTTTTCTCACCACTAACAATTTGCATTCCAACTTTGATGGTTTTTGGTGCTAAAATATATCTTTTTTCACCATCAACATAATTAACTAAACAAATAAAGGCATTACGATTTGGATCATATTCAATTGTTGCAATTTTTCCAATAATATTATCCTTATTACGTTTAAAGTCAATAATACGATATTTAACTTTGTGGCCGCCACCTTTATGTCTTGTTGTAATAACTCCTTGGTTATTACGACCAGCATGTTTTTTCCGAGTTTCAATTAATGATTTTTCCGGGCGATCAGTTGTCAACACGGAATAATCTAATGACGTCATATTACGACGACTCGGTGTGACTGGTTTAAAACTCTTAATTGGCATTTTTATTTATCCTCCTATTTCGCCAATAAACAGTCCCAGATAGTGTATCCTGGAATTATTTATCTTCTCCTAATAAATCTAATTTCTCACCTGTTTTTAATTTAATAATTGCACGTTTTGTGTATGTTGTCTCTCCAACAAATTTTCCCATTTTCTTTTCTTTTGGGTCATAATTAATAACATTAACTTTTTCAATCTTTACTTCAAAGATTTTTTCAAAAGCTTTTTTAATTTGAACTTTATTTGCTGTACGCGCAACTTCAAAAGTATAAACCGCATTTGCCATATTACGATATGTTTTTTCTGATAAAATTGGTTTTTTTATGACATTTGTAATATGCATTATGCGTACACCTCCTCAATTGCTTTTATTGCTTGTTCTGTTACTAATAATTTGTTTGCATTTAATAAATCATATATATTAATCCCAGCTGATGTAATTATATTTACCTTTTCAATATTACGTGATGATTTAAAATTAACTTCATCACCTTCTGTGGTAATAATTAATAGTTTTTCACCATTAACTTTTAAATTATTTAAAACTTTAACCATTGCTTTTGTTGAAGGTTTGTCAATTCCAAATTGATCAATTATCATAATATTTTTATCTTGAATTTTCAACGATAATGCAGATTTAATTGCTAATTTTCTAACTTTTTTATTAACATGTTTTAAATAATTTTTCTCTGGAGTTGGGCCAAAAACAATCCCTCCTCCTTTTCATTGTGGTGCTCTAATTGAACCTTGGCGAGCACGACCAGTTCCTTTTTGTCTTCAAGGTTTTCTTCCCCCACCAGATACTTCAGTTCTTGTCTTAGTTTTGTGTGTGCCTTGACGCATTGCGGCTTGTTGCGCAATAACAGCATCAAACATTGCTTGCTGATGTGGCTCAATTCCTCAAATGGCATCATTTACACTAATTTCTTTAACGCTTGTTCCCTTCGCATCAAGTACTTGCAATTTCATTTTAAAATTCCTTTCTACAAAACTATTCTGTCTTTGATGCTGGTGCATCAGTGACTGCTGTTAGCGTTGTATCAACAACTCCTTCAACTGGTTTTTCTTCTTTTACTGTGGGCTCTGGTGTTTTTGTTTCAACAGTTCTTTTAACTAATTCTGTTGGTGTATTTGGTTTTAAACCTTTAATTGCTTCTTTAATAACTACAAACTTTTTTTTTGGACCTGGAATTGAACCTTTTACCAATAAAGCATTTTTTTCAGTATCAATTGCAATAACTTCTAAATTTTGAATTGTTACTTTTTCGGTTCCCATATGTCCAGGCATTTTTTTAGATTTTAAAATCCGATTTGGGGCAATAGCTCCCATCGACCCAACACCACGGTGATAACCTGAACCATGTCCCATTGGTCCCCGTGAATAGTTATGTCTTTTAATTGAACCGGTAAATCCTTTCCCTTTTGAAGTTCCTGTAACATCAACGAATTCCCCAGCAGTAAAGATATCAGCTTTAATAATATCGCCAGGATTATAACCATCCATATTTCTGATTTCTTTAACGAAGCGCTTAGGTGTTGTATTCGCTTTTTTGAATTGTCCTTGGTCTGGTTTTGAAACCAAACTAATTCTTTTATCTTCGACAGCTAATTGAAGCGCTTGATAACCATTTTGTTCTTTTGTCAATACTCGTAAAACAACATTAGGTTCTACTTCAACTACTGTAACTGGTATTAATCTACCATCGGTAGCAAAAATTTGTGTCATACCAATTTTGCGTCCTAAGATTCCTTTCATTTCTTTCCTCCTTGAAAATACGTCATGTATATCTTGTCTATAAATTAAATTTAAGAATGGTTATTTATTTCATTTCAATTTCCACACCACTTGGTAACTGCACTCTTTTTAAAGTGTCAATTATTTTTGGACCATCAGGATTAATAATATCAATAATTCTTTTATGTGTTCTCATTTCAAATTGTTCTCTTGAATCTTTATATTTATGAGTTGCTCTTAAAATAGTAATTATATTACGATTAGTTGGTAAAGGGATTGGTCCCTTTACCTCTACTCCTGCTGCTTGAGCTGCTTCAATGATTTTTTTAATTGATTGATCAACCACACGGTGATCAAAACCTTTTAATTTAATTCTCATTTTAGTTTGAGCCATTACTTTTCCTCCTAATTTATTCATATTTTTTGTGTAAACATTTACAACGCCTATCAGTGTATCAGCGATAGACCACAAAAGATGTTCCCACAAAATATACATGCTTATTGATTTTATTGGATAATAGGCAATAATGCAAGTCTTTTTTAAGAAAAAAAATAAAATATTTTATCTTTTTTACTTCTTTGTTTCATCTAATTTATAATTAATATTATAATAAAATTGGAATAATTACATGTTGAAAAGTAAGGAGAAAAATGGCAAAAGAAATAAAATATAAAACTATTATATGAAAAAAACAAAGGACAATGGTTATGATTTGCGTTATCAAAAAATTCAAGAACATAAAGCACAGGTGGTTAAAATTCAACTTGAAACTTTAGCACGTAAAACATCACGAAGCCATGAAATTTACCGCAAAACAAACAAAAAACCACAGTTAGATAAAAAGAAAATAATTGATAAAAATAATCCAATGTATAAAATTTTATTAAATGCTCAAAAAAAGAATAAGCAATTAAAAAACCAAGCTTATAGAACAAAGGATCCTAATTATATTGATGTTAATAATATGACTGTCGCTGACCGAATTAAAGTTATTAAATTAGCTAAAAAAAATAGTCCTTATTATCGGCAATTATTATTAGAAAAAAATACAAATGCTTTATCAGAATTAGCGCGAAAACGAAAAATTGCAATGATGGAGCAAACCCGCCAAAATAAAAAAAGAACTAAAACCAAAAAAATATAATCTGGTTATTCTTTTTAAAAATTACTTATGATAACTTTCATTATTAATAATCTTAAAACTACGATATATTTGTTCTAATAATACTAATCGGCATAATTGATGTGGTAAAGTTATTGCTCCAAAGCTTAATTGAAAATTAACCTTTGACAATAATTCATTATTATTAAAGCCATGACTGCCTTCAATAATAAACAATAACTTTGCTTTTTTAAAATCTTTAACTTTCTTAATATATGCAGCAATTTGTTCACTTGTTAAAATTTGACCTTGTGATGCTAATAATACTTTATAATATTCTGAATAATCTAATAGTTTTTTTATTACTAATGCTGTTTGTTCATTAATTGTTACTTGTTCATTCTTATTATTAACTTCTTTTAATTCAATAATTTCTAATTTTGCATAATGCTTAATTCGTTCAAAAAAGTTTCACAGCCCATTATTAAATACTTTTTATCTAATGAACCAATTGCCAGAATTTTAATATCCATTATTTATATTGGTCAGTAATTGAATCAACATTAATTGTTCATTTTAGAGCTGGGAAAGTATAATCTGTTTCTGGTGTTGGGAATTGACCACGTTTACCGACTTCCTTATCTTCCTCATCGGTTAAAATTCCTTTATCATCATTTTTTTTAACAAAACCTAATGAAATTTTAATATTTTGATCAATCTTAGCAGCATCTGGAATCGCATTAAAATTATAGTGATGATAATCATCATCTTTTAAATTCTCAAAGTCATAAAAACCATAACTTAGGAAAAATCATTGATGACCATAAGTTGGACTATCTTTTGTACTATTTGGATTTTCGTAAACAAGATAATTTGCATAAACTACTAATTTATCAATTGTTGCTGTAAAAGTAAAACGATTATGTTCTCCTTGAAACTCAAAGCGAATTGTCATATTAGAAATAACAATTGCAAGATAACGTGCTGATTGATATCCACGATTTTGATCAATTTGATCATAACCTTGATTATAGCCATTTTTTGGATCATTTAATCATTCAAGAATCGATGCTATAGGTGATAATACTTTTAATGATGAAGGTGTATAAGGAGTTTTTTTGCCATCTGGTCAAGTTTGTTCTTTAACTCATTCTTTATTCTTTGTTTTTTCTGCATTTCCAGTCATTGTCACCAAATTATCATTTGTTTTATTTAAAATTGTTTTATTTTCATTTGCAAGGAAAGCAACTTGACTATAGTATGAATCATAACTAGTTGAATAATTGTTAAAAAATTCTTCTCATAATACTTTTTGATTAATTTTTTTACTATTATCAAAAGGATCTTGCGCATCAGTTTTTGCAGTTTTAATTAGTTCATCCTTTTGTCCTTTTAAGCCAGCTGCAATTTGCTCATCAGTTCACTTTGCTCCTTTACCAGTTGTTACACTATTATCTTTTGTTAAATTTATACCATGTAAAATAGGATTAATTGCATTATTAATTAAACCCAATTGTCCCCCCTGTAAACTGTATTCATAAGGAGCACCATTTTCATCTTTTCCTGATTGTGTTACATCATCAATTCCATTTGTTGATTTACCAGTTGCTGTTGGAGCATGATTAAATTTTTGATTTCCATTATACATAAAAGTAGGAATAGGATTTCCTTGTGGTGCACCACTACAAGCAACAGCTGATGCTGATGATGCTGTGACCAAAGTTGTTGCTGCAAAAATTGATAATAACTTACGCATTATAGTCCTCTTTTCTTAAACACTAATTTATTTTTCACTAATTAATATAGTATCCTAAATTTTTGTATTTTGCAAACCATAATCAGCAAATGAACCGTGTTTTTTTACAAATAATAATTCAATACTCCCAGTTGGACCATTTCGATGCTTTGATAAAATTAATTGTGCTTTTTCTGTTTCTAACATTGGTCCTTCCATATTATTTGAATCGTGAGCAGTATAATATTCTTCTCGAAATAAAAACATAATAATATCCGCATCTTGTTCAATTGCTCCTGAATCACGTAAATCAGACATAATTGGCCTTTTGTCTTCTCGTTTTTCAACTGACCGTGATAATTGGGATAAACAAATAACCGGAACCTCTAATTCACGTGCTAATGCTTTAAGTTGCCGCGAAATTGTTGAAATTTCCTGTTGACGTGAATCACCAAAATGAGTTCCAGTGCTAAGTAATTGTAAATAATCAATAACAACTAAACCAACTTCGTTTTCACGACATAATTTTCTTAACTTTGACTGTAATTCAATAACTTTCAAACCTGGTGTATCATCAATAAATAATTTTGTTTGTTTTAAAAAATCTGCCGCCTTGGTAATATTTTCTCAATCACGTGTTTGTAACCCTTTACCAGTTCGGACTTTAACAGAATCAACTGTTGAATAACTTCCTAGCATTCTTTGAATTAATTGTTCCGCTGGCATTTCAACTGAAAAAATAGCAACTGCTTTTTTTGATTGAGCAGCTGATTTAACAGCAAAATTTAAAGCTAATGCTGTCTTTCCCATTGAAGGACGTGCCGCCAAAATAATAAAATCCCCTTTTTGAAAACCTGATGTCATACGATCTAAATCACGAAAACCACTTGGACTTCCTGTTAACATTTCACCGGAATTTTCTAACAATTCAATTTTTTGAAGTACTTTATCAACTTCATCATATGAAGTTTTAAATAAATTCCCTTTTCGCTCTTTTTTAACATCTAAGATTTCTTTTTCTGCATGACTAACAACTTCATCAATTGGCTGATGAGCATCAATCTGACGATTAATACTATCAACAACAGCCTTTAATCGACGTGAGGTTGTATTTTTAATAATAATATCTAAATATTCAGATAAATTAGCATCTGTTGTATATGATTGAAATAAATCAGTTAAAAATTCAATGCCACCAATTTTATTTAAAATATTATTTTTTAACATATAATTGCTTAATGTTGTAATATTAATAGCAACCTTTGCTGAAAATTGTTCTTGTAAAGTTTTGAAAATTACTTTGTAATTCATTACAGTAAAATCTTCTTCTGTTAAAATTGAAAAAACTTCTTCAGCTGCTGTAATGGAGTGTGCAATTATTGCTAAAACATTTTTT
Organism: Microceris patrobas patrobas; assembly: GCA_018246795.1. NCBI lineage: Eukaryota > Metazoa > Arthropoda > Insecta > Lepidoptera > Hesperiidae > Microceris > Microceris patrobas. The sequence goes on from DWFT01000781.1 coordinate 7,645, forward strand.
TCCGCATCATTAATAACATTAAGTTTATTTAATTCTGTTTTATTGATGTTTTCCATTAATTAACTCTCCTTTTTTCTACCATCACTCTTAATGTTGCAATTATATTTGGAGCTAATTTAATTTTTAGGTAATGTAACCCAAAACTTGTTAAATTATTATTATCAATAAATTTCTTTTTATCAACTTTTAAATTAAATTCTTTTGCTAATCGATCTTCAATTTGTGTTAAAGAAACAGAACCAAATGTTTTATTATCATGAACTTTTAATTTAAAATTCAATGTTAATTCTTCTAATGTTGCTTTTAATTCTTCTAAAGAAGCTTTTGTTGCTGCTTCTTGTGCTGCTTGCTGTGATAAAACAACATTTAATTTAGCCAAATTAGCAGAAGTTGTTGGAATTGCAAAACCTTCTTTAATTAAATAATTTTTTGCATAACCATCAGCAACATCAATTACATCATTAACTTTTCCTTTTCCTTTAACATCTTTAATTAAAATAACTTTCATCATAATCACCTACTACAAATTATAACGGAAAACTTCTTAAAATAATTTTAATAAATAAAAAACGAATTATTTTCTTCGCTTTTTAACCAATATCTAATAAATATAACGATAGCACCGCTTTTTTAAAAACTTTATCCAAACGTTTTTCAGCTTCGCTATCTTCTTGATATGTTAAAGAATTCCGATATTTTGTATGTTGTAAAAAACTAAAAATATCATATTCTAACTTAGGATTAAATTCTTTAATTTCAGCTCGTTTTTCTTCTAACAGTGGTAATAAATTATTTAAAGCAATTAACTTAACACTAATATTACCATTATTTGCAAAATACTCAGTAAAAATTATTTCTTTATTAATTTTGTTATCATCATTATTAATATTTTTTAAAGTTTTATTTGACATTAATCTTGGTTTTCTTCTTATCTTGCTATTACTACCAGTACTATTGTCTTTAACATCAAAACGTTTTACTTTTAATCCGTTATTAATTGCATCAACAATTTCAATACCAAATCAATCTAATAATTCATAAATTTTTGTTGGATAACTATTAAAAGCAACTGATTTATAATTATTAAAAGCACTAATTGTTGGTCCATCCGTTTCCATTGATAAATTAGTAATATTTAATGTATATTCACAAAATTTTAATAATTCTGAATCTTCAATAAAAAAATTATCAATTTGGTTATAAATTAAATCATAATTTTTTCCTTCGTTTTTCTTATTTATTTTTTTCCCTAAATTTAAATCTAAATCATTTGTTAAATCAATACTATAACTTTCTTTAATAATTCCTAATTCATGTAATTCATTATTTGCATCTAAATTAATATCAAAAAATAAAATTGCTTTATCAACATTCATTCCAAATAATTTAGTTGATGAATTATCTAATGATGACTTAATAAATTGATCATTAATCATAACTACTCAATCTGCAAGGATTTCTTTAAAATTCGTTAAAAAATATGCATATCTTTCGTTTTCATTTTTATCAAAAATTGACATACTTCACCCCTGTTTATATTCTGTTTTGCATTAAATATATTATACCAAAAAAAGCCATTATATCAAACCCTCCCTCACAAAAATTCAAGATAATAGTAACAAGCAACCATTAAATTCAATTAAAAAAGCATATTAAATTATTAATATGCTTTTTTAATTAATTGTTTAAATCTATTTTGAAATGGTGGACCCGAGCGGGATCGAACCGTCGACCCCCTGCGTGCAAGGCAGGTGCTCTCCCAGCTAAGCTACGGGCTCAAAATTCTTATAAAAAAATGGTCGGGCTAAATGGATTTGAACCATCGACCTCACCCTTATCAGGGGTGCGCTCTAACCAGCTGAGCTATAGCCCGAAAACCTAGATTATTATAACATTAATTTTATTTAAAAAACAACCATAAATTTAAAATATTTTAAAAAAATAAAAAGCAAAATTAATTTGCTTTTTATTCTACAATTGGGTCTAATTCTTCAATATCAAGTGCCCCTTTACGTTTTGCTTTTTTACGATTCTGCTTTTCTAATTTTGTTTGCATTTTAGCTGCTTTTAATTCTTCTTTCATTAAACGTTTTGTTTCTTTTTTTGAAATTTTGGAATTGTTATTAAATTCTTGTTCATTAGAAAAATTAAAGAATTCATCATCATTAGCTACATTAATTGGTTTTGCCACTTGTTTTGGTTGCTCATATTGTTCTGGTTGTTCTGATTGTTGATTAAGAAAAAACGGATTAGAAACAAAAGCTTGTTCATAGTATGGTTGATTGTTGGTTGGTTGGGAATAATTTCCTTGTTGTTGTACTTCCTCTGAATAAACATTTGGAGTTATTATAGGCTCTGGATTAGTAACTGGAACATCATTATATTGTTGTCCTAATATTTCATCAGTTGCAACCGGATTATTTTGGCCTTGATTAATAACTGTTTGAGGATTATATTTTTCAACCGGCGATTGAACTAGTTGTTCTTCATACCCATTATTTGAATATTCATCATTTTTCTGTGTTCAAGGAACTGTATCATCTTTTAATTGATTATTTTTTTTTATATCCAAATCATTGCTGGCATTATTTCAACCTGGTTTTAAACCTTCATTATTTTTAATGTGCGGATTTCTTTCAAAATGTTCATTATAATCTGAATTATTATGCCCACAAGTACAACCTCATGGTCCATAAGGATTATTTTGTTGCCCATAATAATTTGGATACATACCATGACACATTCCTCCCATTTGCGAAGTTGGTGGCATCATTGAATAAAATGGATATGGCGGTGGGGCTACTTGTTGCGCTGGAGCTGGTTGTTGAATAAAAAATACTTGTGGTGAAGCACCATTGGTAGGATATGGCGTAATAATTTGCTGAGGTTGCGATGAATATTGGGGAATTGAAGTTCCTGATGAATAATTATTTGAAAAGGCAGGGGTTGGTGATAATGTTAAAGTGCTAATAAACACTTCTGCATCACGACGACTTCTAAATAGCGCAATTTCACTATTAGTATCATATGACTTTACTAAATATCCTTCTTCATTTGGTAAAATATAAAAACC
>DWFT01000782.1:0-10712 GCA_018246795.1 Microceris patrobas patrobas
GATTAGTGTCCGGTGTATGGCAATAGGGTCACCACCTATACCATGGAATGAAAACGTAGCTGGTGAAACGTGGGAGTGTACTACACTCCTCTGCCTACCCATACCCTCTCACTCCGGGAGTGATGGCTTCAAAGCCGTGGAGCGCATCTCTTTACAAAAGGTGCTTATTAAGTTGAAATATCACTTTCTAACGGTGAAGGAACAGACACTGCCCACCCCTTCCGAGATTACAGGTTTAGTGATAATTTAAATTTTTAACTTTTCTGAGAAGTTGGCTAGCCATGTCCAGAATAAATATCTAGCAGATAAAATTATAAACGATATTCTCATAGATGAAAGCATGAAATGGAGGGGTTCAAGGCAAATATAGTTATGGAAACGGTTTTGAATTCTTCCTGCCACCTATTTAGGATCTCTTAGCGCAGTGTGATCACGTACAGTGAGTACGATGGTTACACCTGTCCTGTTATCCTGCATCCTTACATAATTCGTTCATCATCCTTTAATTGAATTAATATGAAAAAAAGATAGTCTTTAAAAATATAATGAAATAAAAATGAACAACAAAAATACAATAAAAAACCTAATGCATTGAATGCACTATTACATAGATACAGATTTATGTTTATATGTACATACTACTTAGTTCTAAGTAGATTCAGATGTAGTTCTATTAGCTGTTGACGTCGAGTCAACAGCTAATAATAAGCTAAAAAGAAGATCCATTCCTGCAAATATTAAGAGGTTATATAGAATACTCGCCTTTTTCATTACACCAGAAGGGCTTGCATTAAATCGTATTACAAGAGATGCAGCAGAAACTGTCTGCCTACTTTTAAAAATTATTCCGTTTTTACGCAATGTTTACTATTCAGATCAAAACATAGAGGGTAACAAGAATCGCAAATTTCATATAATGAGACGTGACGTTTTTACTGACAGCCGTAATGTTGTTAAGGAGAAATGGAAAGAAATCCTGTGTTACGAATTCCCAACATCGGAAATACGAGTATATATTTCATCTAGTCTGTCATTTCATCTGTATCACTGGATATTAAATCCTAAATTAACTTTTCAATTATTTTTTGCCTTTATGTCACTTCTCATAATATTTTTTAATAAAAAGATTCGAGGCGTTTAATCTTTTCACAAATATTTCACGCTATCGGTGTGTTTATGTATGTGACTAGAATATATAACCTATACGTGTGGAATCAAACAAACATAAAATTTTATTTTACGAAATATCTTATTATGCATTATCTAAAGGATCTGCCTGTAATACATTCCATCATGTGCTTGTGAGCAATGTATAATTAATGCTTTAGGGTGTATTGAGGAAGTTTAGCAGTAACATCTTAGCGGAACAGCCGGTCGATTTGCATTAGCGGGTGGCTAGCTCTTCGCTAGTGGCTCCAAGAAGCTGTAGTGTGCGGAGCGGCCACAGCCCGGCAAACCACGTCGACTCGTGGGAGGGGACTGTGGTCTCTTGTGACTACAGTTACCCTTTATAGGGTGACTCCACGATCAGCACACGAAAGTCTTCTCCGGTTCAAGAGGCGTGCACCGTCGATACGACAAACAACCCGGATTCTGTGGCGGTGCATCAAGGCGCCCGTGATGCGTCTGGGGCGTTTGTAGAGGTCTTTAAATTGCATACGGCCATTCACTGCATCCTCTGTATATCACCAGTTGTATTGGTGTTTTGATCCACTGGTAATGGTAGATCAAAGACGTGAGAGTCGAGGATTCATGGGTGCACAACTTTTTATCCACTATAAAATTATTCACGCGCGGATGACCTGACTTATGAACTTGACCACGATTAAAAAGACCTGCGGCGATGGAAAACCGGTGATAGGGTTGAGGTCTTGGTGAATCATCGGCCTTAGCTGGGACTCGGTACGTAGGCGGTTAGGTGAGAGTGGTCGCTCCTGGACTCGACTGAGGCGGGAGATCAGGTTCGGCAGCACGGTTGGCGACAGAGCAGTCCTATTGAGAATCGCTCTGCTTTCCCACTCAGGGGAAGGGCCTAGAAAAGGTGGCCTGAACATAGTCTGTCTCCCCTATGCATCGGATGGTTAACCGTGATCACCAGATCCCTTACTTGATGCGGTCAAAAGAGGCATAATAAACAATGAAAGATAAACCTAATAATTGGATCTTGGAATGTGCGAACACGCTTAGACGTTGTCTCAAACTTGTATCCCGAAAGAAAAACTGCAATCATAGCAAGAGAACTATCGCGGTATAACATCGATATTGCCGCCTTGAGCGAGACACACCTCAGCGACAGGGGGAACTTATGTGACCAGTTCGTCGGGTATATGTACTTACTTCTGGATTGGGAGACCGGCATCTGAGCATGCGGTAACTGGTGTTGGTTTTGCAATACATAGCAAGATACCAGCTATTATACCAGAGCTGCCACAGGGTATTAACGACCGTCTTATGACCATTCGCCTGTCACTAAAAAAGACTAAGAATGTACATCTCACAAGTATCTACGCGCCCATCCTAACACCTAGTGATGACGACAAGGTCAAATTCTACCGTGATCTACGCACCATTCTTGGTTAGATACCCCATCAAGATAAAATAGTTTTGCTGGGTGACTTCTATCCTCGTTTCGGTGATCATGCAACATGGCGTGGCATTCTCAGTCGCCATGGAGTTGGAAGCTGCAACTCAAATGGGCTGGAGCTTCACACCTTGTGTGCTGAGTTTAACCTATGCGTGATTAATGCTTTCTTTCGCGTACCAGAAAAATACAACACCTCGTGGATGCATCCTAGATCTAAACACTGGCACCTTCTGAACTACATAATAGTATGCCAATAAGACCTACGGGACTCGCTGATTACACGTGCTATACGCGGAGCAGAAGGCTGGTCGGACCACCGTCTGATACGATCAAAGATACGTATAAGTCTGAAGTTTCCACGACACGCAGCGCACAAGAAACCGGTAAGGGTATATGTTGCCCCACTCATTCGCTCGGAGCCTCTCAGACAAGAGCTAGACAGGGTCTTCGGTGCCAAAATGCCAGACACTAGTTTGGATATAAATCAGATGTGGCGTTCTTGCAGATAAGCTAGAGGAGACCATTCAAACAGTGATACCAGCAACTCAGCGTAAGAGCCTAGACTAGTTTGTTGATTTGAAAGAAGAATTGTGGTCTCTACTTGAGAACTATAGACGGGAGCTAAGATCTAGATGTGACGCCGTCTTTCGGAACCCCTTATAACGAAAGCTAAAAATCAGGATCCGGGAATTGAAGAATAAGTGGTGGCTGGATCGAGCAAAGGATCTACAACTATTCGCTGATACTAACCAAACAGGGAATTTTTTCGAGAGATTACATGTTATCTTCGGCCTAAGATCCAGGAAAGTAACGCCTGTCTACTCTCGAGACGGGGACTGTAGACTCACTGAACATCAGCAAATATTAGATAGGTGGGCTGATCATTTCAACAAAGTCCTGAATCCTTGCTCTCAGACAACTGACATGGCCTACATTCAAGATCTGGCGTGCAAAACCAATCAGAGAGGACCTCGCTAACCCACCAAGTTTCAGTATATTTTTAACAGCCATAAACGGACTAAAGAACGCTAAAACATCTAGCGCTGATGAGATTCCATCAGAAGTTTACATGTATGGTGGACCGTGTATACAAATGAAGTCCTACGATGTGATACGAAAGGCATGGGAATCTGAAATAGTACCTCAAGACTGGAAAGATGTCTCCATTTGCAAACTGTATAAAGGCAAAGGTGAATTATCGTACTGCAATTCTTACAGGGGCATCTCCCTTCTTTCTACTGCTGGAAAGGTACTAGCGCATATTGTGTACAATCGCTTCACAAAACTTGCTAAAGACACCCTTCCAAAGTCGCAATGCGGTTTTCGACCTGGCAGAGGGACCATCGATGGCGTTTTTGTAGTGAAACAAATTCAGGTAAAAAGCCTCGAACAAAACCAGCCTGTGTACCTGTGTTTTGTTGACCTGGAAAAGGTCTTCGGTTGTGTCCCTCGTGATGCTCTCTGCGTTGTCCTAGAAAAGGCTAGATGGCTTTAGAATTTACTGAGTGACTGATATGACATTTTCATAAGGATATGGTGGCCAACGTTCATGTTGAAAACGATTTCTCAGCCCCCTTCGAAGTTACCAGCGGTGCAAGACAAGGTTGTGTTATCTCGCCTACTGTGTTCGCTTTATACTTTTCAGGTGTTCTAATGGATGCCCTACAGGGGAGATTTGGACAAATTCTATGGCTATGTGAGTGCTCTTCAGGATCCCTGCCATAGATTTCGCCTGATTATAAGTGTAAAAAGACACAAATCCTCAAACAGACATCTAGAGGATGCGACACAGATAGCTCTACATTAGAATTGCACTCGAAAGCACTCGAGGAGGTCTCCAAGTTTAAGTATCTTGGTCAGAGTCAGAAATACCCACACGCATAAGTAAAGCAGCTGCCGTATTTGGGAAACTGAACCGTCGTGTATAGAGATTTCACGACGTTCAATTAAATACCAAGATGGCTGTCTACAAAGCTCTAGTCCTGCCAGTAATCACCTATGCTGCTGAAACACGGTGTTTGTACATTGGCGACATTAAGAAACTTGACACCTTTCATCTACAATGCCTACGTTCCATTCTCAACATAAAATGGCAGGACAAGATCTTTAATACGGTAGTTCTTTGGCGCACTGGTATGATGGAAATGGAGACCATCTTAATGAAGACCCAGCTCAGATGGTGTGGTCACATGCAGCGTATGGAGGACAGTAGGTTACCTAAGGCTATCCTCGTCCTGTAGGTTCATCCTGTTTATCCTCATCCTATAGTCCTGTAAATTACCCAAGGCTCACGTCAGAATCCCGACTTAGTCCAGGTCGCTATCGCCTGTCAGGGCGAAGAGGGCTTCATTGGTTGCCTACTTCTCTTTGCACCCTACAGTTATATATGGTCCTGATCTAAAACATGAATATTAGACAGGACATATTGATTATCACCATCTTTTTATCTATCCACTGCTGGACATGGGTTTCCTGTCAGAAGAGAGGAGTTAAGGCTATAATATAATCATCGATGCCTACTCATTTTCTCAGCGTGTCGATGGCTGCTCGGTCGCCATTGCATGGTACGGTAATCTGTGTAAAAAACTTTCTAATTATCCATCGTGCTTAAAAAGTACAACGGCATTGTATATACGTCACTTGGAGAAGCTGTTGTCATACTCCCCATGGTTCCCGATAACTTCTGTACTATATGAAATACCTTTGAAATCTACATGTTCGTTTATTTGAGTTGAAACTAAGATTCTCTCGGGCTTCGTGTATTTTTGTCCAGTTACAAAAGAATTTGTGATCAGATTCAATATCAAAAGGCTCTTTGAACGTCGGTTGGATTTCTTCACGTACCTGAATGTGTACGATCTGGAGAGAAGAATAAATTGCACAAGAAAACAACTGAGGAACTATAATAAATCGCCTCTTTTATATCTCCCTGATTAGCCGTTTCCACTTAAAGGAGAAAGTTCTTTAATAACAAAAACTGTCACGTTCATATTGCCCACAAGAGTTACATTTAGCAGGCGCGGTGTTAACACTGTATAGTTAGGAGTAAAGTTTGTAGATATGTTCGTGGGTTGTTCAAATCCCTCGGGTGCGAGTGTATAGAGACGGCTACCCACGAATATTTACCTCGCATGTAACATTCACAGGTAGCGCTGTCAATCGATATGCCCGCCTCCGCTATGCCGCTATAAAATTAACGCTTCCGTGTACAATGTAAGTTTGTTAATTTAACGTCACGCTTGCATTTTCCCGAAGAGTATGCAGAAAATATAAAACTGCTATTTTTTTATCAATTCTGTTATGCTTTCATTAATGAAACTATAATTCAAAGCCAAGAAAAAGTTGAGAAGATTAATAATAATGTTATAAATGTTATGTGAACTCGACCAACCCACACTTGTCCAGTGTGGCAGACTATGGCCTTAATCCTTTCGTCCTAGAAGAAGACCTGTGTCCTAGAAGAAGAAGACAGTGGAACGGTAAAAACAATGATGATAATCATTACAAATGCTAAAGTAGGTACTTATGGTATAACCTATTTGAAGCTCCGATTCAAATTACCTTTAAAGGAGGGGTGTGTGTGAGGACTTTTTGAGTGTGAAAAGGCAACTGAAGTTTGGCAAGGTCGTAGACGTTGGAAATTCTTAACCTTAGTCCATCCGTTATCGTCATCAGAATGCTTATATTTAAACAGAAGAAATATTGCATGTGTGTGGATGCCCCTTGGTGTGGTGGTGTCACTTGAGTTTTCCTGAGTTAATGACAACTCACATGTACATTTTTACTTCGTCGTTGGTCGAGTGGTTGCAAGTGCGACTGCTGAATGAGAGTCCCTGGATTCAGTACCCGGGTCGGTCAAATTATTAGTGTGTTTTTCTAACTTTAAACTCCCAGTACTTACTCGTAGCATGGAGTCTGGATATGTGCCAGGCCTGGCGTAATAGGCTCACCCCTACTCCACGGAACGTAATTCTAAATTGCGCAAATACACTCCTAGTAGTCTGTTATATACATTTTTATGTATCTACCTTCATACACCCTCCTGTTCTCATTCCCTCCTCTTCCCCCATTTCCCGTATAATATCATCTAAAAGCAGGTTAGATACAGTACGATGAACCCATGTCAATACAGAGATAATTACTGTTATCAAATCGCCGATACCGCGTCGTAAAGCCATTTATTAGCCCAACGAACAGCGAAACAACGTGTCAGACCGCGTACGCGACTATGAATTATGTATTACGTGTGTTGCACCGTCCGACACCGCACAGCCTTGATCTTGTTCGTAACAACCAGTCATTGTATCGATATTGACACATAATTTTTGTATGTATATTCCTTATTGTACAGCGGAGTATGTAAAAAAATGCAGAAAAACATTAGGTACAAAAGCGAGCATATTAATAGTATTATTTTATATGTTTTATAATAAGTAACTAAAATAGAGATTTGACACGCAGTTCCTTCTGCCTACCCCGTAACAGAACTCTTGTGACGATATCATAAACATTCTTGTCAGTACAAAAAAAAACAAAACATCTAAAAAAACATGGATGTATGGATTGAATCGTCCCACGCTGCGAAGCCAATGGCGTTGCGTGAGGCTTACGGGCCCCGAGGACTTCCTGTCTACCCGAGCAGTTCTCATGAGGACAACTGCCCCAAGGTGGTGAGCACCCCGCCAGGCGGTGGTGGTAAGCTTATACCGCGTTCCCGCCTACTTGCCAGCCTAGTCTAAAAAAAACGTCAGCATGACCATCAACTGTTTTCACTGTTGGAAATGCCATGATGAGGACGCTTAAACCCATAGTCTGTCACAGTAAAAAAGGGCGAAGGCCAAGAAGTCTTTAAAGAGTCGCGGTTTAAATTTAAACCACCTGGGATGATAGGTTCAAATCAAATAGTTAAGGGACTATACCAAGTTGTTGTGGTTTTAAGATAAAGTGTCGCTTGCTGTAACAGTGAAGAAGAATATCGTGAAAAAAACTTCCTACTCGAGTTTCCTCATAATGTTCTTTAAAGACGTTTGAAATTTTCAAACACGCACTTATGGTTGATTGGGGCCTTATCCCTTTCATTTTCAGAGGCTTGAGTCTATTGATAGAACGAAAAACGCGCTGATAATGATACTGATAAGCTAATTATTATTATTACTATTATATCGTCATGCCATGTCCTTTACTGGGTACGCAGTGAGCATCAAATTGCAACAAACTCTATCCCTACATATCAGATATGCTTCTTCCACATTTATCGCTCTCTTCCCCACGCACGCCGGTTTTGAATTCTTCTGACTCTGTCATCAGCCAGGCTTAAATCTGTCATGGTTAAATAATTCTCCATCCATAAAAATCAGTTATTAAATCTGTCTAGTAACTTGAGTTTGATTACTATTTAGGTACGTATCGTGCTGGTTACGCGCGACCGACTTACAGAGCCTTGATTTTCATTACTGCTTTGTTATGCACCCGAACTGCGGTAATTATACCCAATATTAAACAAACAACGCTCGCAAGCGATTCGTGCAATCATCTTAATTCAAGGTTAAATTCTGTATATTTATGCCTGTCTCTAGACATACGTACATCTGTCCATCGACATCCGACAATTACATTATAGAACATCATGGAATATTTTCGAACTTCGAATTGATATTTGGTATTGAAGCGAAAATTAATATGGGCTTCAATAGTTTAGTTTTTAGATTTTGAATCATAAATATATCTATCTATATTTTGATAGGAGACTTTTGATTGACTTTATTGATGATAATAGGAGACTTGTGTTCAACAATTAAACGATAGATAGATTGATGATAATAATAATGATATTTACACTTACCGTAGCTGATCGTTATTAATAAAGGGGTTCCAACCATCATCTCAGGAGCCCAAGCCAACCTCACCTGCACGTGGTGCACCCAGCTATAACAGGCGTGGCCCTGACGACCGACTGATTGCGGCATAGCGCAGCCTAAACAGGCAGGGCTATTTAGCCCTGCCTGTTATTTGCAGGGTATTTACCCTGGCCGCGGATGGACAGCAGCATCGGCGATGCAAAAAGCTGTGCCGTGCCATCTTCAACCCGCATGCCCAGCGTGGAGATTACGCATAAATCCCCTTTTGGGAGGCCTATTTCCAGCAGTGGACTGATGATGTTGATATCGCTTATAAAACGAATTTAGATGTTATCATGATGAAGTTACTAAGTTTGCTTTTGGGAGTGGTAATGTTGCTATGTACGACGACAACTACTCACAGAAGCGTCGGTGATCCATTGGCCTTTATAAATACATCTGTACGCGTCGTTCACTTTTCTCTCTTCTCCAGTTTGGTTGTAGAGTGGGTGTAGTAGGTGAGTGTAGGGTGGGTGAATAAAATGGGAGTGTCTCTTTGTAATATTAAAATAACCGCTCTTTTTTGCTTGTCTGTCTGTCTGTTTCTTCCGGCTAATCTCTGGAACAGCTGGACCCATTTTAACGAGACTTTCACTGACAGATAGCAGATGTAATAAGAAGTAACTTAGCCTACTTTAACTTTAGAATAAATTTTGACTCCCACCCGAACGCATTCGCAGGCATAGCTAGTACATTAATATATATGTACTTTAGGTACGTCTGTGACGTCCTAAATATGTATGTGTCCATAAACAGACACGTTACCCGATCTGGTATGTACGATTTGCTGAATTTCTTCATATATTATCTTTCCGCCTGTTCCCGCAATTGAAATTTTCCACTAGCAGCACGTCCTTCGTCACGGGCCATTAAAATACGCCAACTTTTTCCCCCATCTCCAAACTTAGTCGAGCGCGCTTAAATTCATTGTATCATTAGTAAACTCTTGGAAAGTTTCTTACTTTCGACAGTCTGTTGTCATCAGATGTTATTGGAAGTCCAATAACAATTCATTATTAACTGCGTTTCCATGCAGCAATATATAAATTTAGTTATTTCTCCAAAAATGTATGAAACGATTCCTGATACAGATGCATTATTCAGTCCAATACAATATTTATATTCTGTTCATGGAAAAGGCGAAAGCAATTTTGAATTTGGAATGTCATGTCCATAATGGAAGAGCCCTATTTTAAAACCGCCTATTATCTGATTACTGTTGTTCTACATCATAAACTTTCATATATTTGTATTAGCAAACTGCAAAACAAACTCGAACTAGCCATTTCCACCAGCGTTAGGTTTGTTATTATTCACTATATAGGCACTAAGCGAAAGATGTATATATATAGTCAACTACGAAAATAGGACAAATATGCAAATTTTAAATTGACACGTTCAATCTAATCTTCTTAATTATGTAGAGGAAGTTCCCATGCCAAAATATTAAGTCAAACTGAGCATCATTAAAGCTTCGTTAAGCCGGATTACTTGAAACCCATTTATGTTGCAACCGGATCATTTTGACCGGGTCAATGTTTTAACATCAAAGCAAACATATTTCATTTTATTAAAGAGTTTGCTATCCATGAGGGGGATTTTGCCCATAATCTCCACGTTGGGCATGCGGGTTGTAGATCTCCATTTTTCAAAGGGCGCGATGGCGCTTCTACGGAGAAGCCTATGTCCAGCAGTGGACTGGGATAGATTGAGGATAATGATGAATAAGTTCAAGATTTTATGTACTAAAATTTTGAGCGACAAAAATATTTATACATTACTTCATTACCTTAAGTTAAAAAGTAGCAAATATACATGTAGATTGTATTTACCACCATCTTTTCTTATGGCTCGCCTAGGCTGTATAAGAATTCTTTGAAATAGACTGTCTCGAAGACCAGAGCCGATTTTGATCGTATTTAGAACAAATTTTAGTATATTTCAATAGTCTACTGTCTCTTGTCATTTTTAGAGACTACCCGTATCTGACCGTGAATTGATAAAAAAAATGACAATAACACCCTATTTATTAACACATCCGTACGACACAAGACATTACCCAACAGATTTATTTAAATAATATAATAATGACATCCTTTCGTTAGTTATAAAAAATAAATTTAACCACATATAATTATGGTAATTTAAGTTCGAACGCGGCAGGGTCGTACGACAGTAAGTATAGGACAACTTCCTCAGATGTAAGCGAATGATCACTTAAATGTTTTTAC
>DWFT01000783.1:0-10712 GCA_018246795.1 Microceris patrobas patrobas
CTGGACATAGGCCTTTCCCATGGTGTACCGCAACATCAGATCCTCCGCAGATCTCATCCAGCCGGTTACCACCCGTCTTTTTAAGTTTGTCGGTCCAGCGGAACGGTGGGCGACCCACAGTACGTCTGCCAATTCGCGGTGTCCACGTTGTATCATCATATCATTATTATATTTCTCATCGTATAAGTGTAATATTTTACCTTTTAACATTGAGTTTTTATCGTTGCAAAATTAAACATGGTTCTTCTTTCAGAATAAAATAACTTAAGGTATTGGTCTACCACGCTTGCCAAGTGCGACGTGGCCTAATTCATACGCCTTGTGGAACATTATTATTTGACATGTATTAAAAACACAATATAACATCACACCTGTTTTTCCCCAAAGATGTACGCAGAGGGGTGTGTTACACTCCCACAAATCATTAATGATATTATACGTTCCACCATACATAATATGTGATAAACTGTTTAATGAAGAAAGTGACTTTTTACTTCATTCAATGATTATAAAATTAAATTTGACACAGTTTATCGCCAAAGATTCCATCGCGACTCTGGGCTAAGCGTCAACCTGTACCATTGGATGACTTGCCAAAAAGGTAACTCGGTTGCCCTTTCAACCGGAACACGACACCAAGGCGGCTCTGGTGAGCACCGGAAGTGGGTTATAACGACCAAATGTTTGATACTGTAAATCGAAATTGTGTATCTTGCTGTGTGTCCTTATAACCGCGAAACGTATTGCCCAAATTGTCGAATTCTTTTAATGCTCTAGTAATTAGCTAGTGCTGTTGTTGGTTCGGTGTGATAACAACGTTAGCAATCTGAAGTGAATATAAATAATCGACCCATTTATCATTCCACTGTTGGAATGTGGGTTTCCTCTCATATTGAGAGTGTTGAGGCCATGGTCTACCAGGTTGGCCAAATGCGGGTTGGCAGACTTGACACACCTTAGAACCTTAGCCATGACTTCAAATCCATGGCGCGCAACTCTTTGCAAAAGTGCGTTTTAAATTTAAATTTCACTTGCTAGTGGTGAAGCAAAACATAAAACATCGTGAGGAAACCTGCACACCTTAGAATTTGTAAAAAAGCGAATATAACAGACTTCAAATAGAGGTACGAAAAGAGTGATGGTTTTGCGTCGTTTCCCATCGATTTCACATTCAATGCTTTCTGCTTACCCAGTAAGAGGCATGTTATATTTTGATAAAATTGATTTTGATAAGAACGAGAACGGCTTAGGTCATAGCCTGTTTTTTGGCAAGGGTTATGTAGAGAAGGAGTGCGGAAAGATACATTAATTTAAAACAAATTTAAACGCTTAGAATGCTTTAGAATTGGCATAGATTAGGTAAAAGTGTAATCGTTATCACAAGAACCTCAGAATCGATTATTTCGACCACTGCTCTAGCGCTAGCTAGTATTTATCAATGTACGAAAAGTAAATGAGAAGACTTATCGTTGTAATATTATGAAAATCATTATCAATATCGATATGTGTGTATGTGTGTGTGTGACATTAAAACCCAAGCACATATTGAGTTGCCCACACATAGAAATAAATCGAATAAAATGGGCATTGTAACATGGCGATGATAATGTTTTTAACAGAAGCTCAGCATTTTTTGTTAGAAAAAAAGGCAGGTAAATAATGTTGGTTTTTAAACAAAGCTTTTCTAAGTAAAACCGTGTATATTTCAACTTGTACTAAACACACACAACACCTGATTGTGTTATCAAAACCTTCGCTATACTAAAGGAGATGTTTTAGCTGATTTTGGTGGACAGCTCATGTTGGTGGAATAAATTGGAAATGTATGTAACTTTCAATATTGATACTTGTTTATCTACAATTTGCTAAAAGATTATTCTCACATTAATAGTTACTAGAGGGCCAGTAGTGTTCAAAATAATATCATGGTTAATATAAAATTTCCATTTGAATGTTATTGAAGTTCTAAATCAAAGAGTTTACTTCTATGAATATTTGCTCTGATCCACTGGTTGATAACAGATTGTTATCTCTGACATTGACTGTGGGAACTTAAATAATGAGTGTTTTATTTAATTCAACTGAAGCTATTTGTAATACGTTAATATTTATTATTGGCAATAGGCTCCCTACCTATTCCATGGGACGTAAACGTAACTGGTGAAACGTGGGAGTGTACCACACTCCTCTACATACTTTAAATTTATATTCATTTAAATATTATATTTATAGTCAACTTTCTGTATTTCTTCATGTAAATTTTGAATGTACCTAATCTCGCATTTCTTTGTGCGTCCAGTATTCTTACAGTCTTGTATTTACGTTGATATATACACATTGATATATAAATTATTTATTCAATTAAATACATATGTATATTCCGACTATATTCTGTATGTTACGGGACACAAACACGTGAGAAGTTAAAACACTTAAACCGTTGTTAATCGTCTCTACAATCTGACTTATAATCTATCTCTCTCTACAGAACTGACCGAGTAATGAAAATCCAAAATGACGTTACCATTTCGCAATTATTCAGATTTAAAACTCTCACAGACCGTCACGTTTTCTAGAGATCGGTTTCGGTGTTGTATCAAAAAATCACAACGACGTAAGCATTGGTTACTTTAGTTAGTTATTTATGTACGTATTATTTGTCTTAATAGTTTTGTTTCAGATCACGATACATAAAGACTTAGAGAACACAAAACAGTGTATTAATAATTATTATTATATCATCACGCCAGGTCTGCCAGTATGGTAAGCAGAGAGGGTAATAAATAATAATCAAGTAAATAACCGTCTCACGCTTGATATTATCATGACTTTACTATGAGCACAATTTGAAATAATGCAGTGAGTTTGCAAGCGATGCCATATATACGAGTACATTTGTCTCATAGTTCGCATTTCGAATCTCTCTTAATTCACCTAAAATATAAACGTCGCATGTCATCGAGCAATGTGTATGAAATTAAGCACGTCAGCGGCCAATTAATATCGGCAGTCGCAACATATGAGCGACTTTCGTCCGCACTACGAATACACTGATAGTTTTCTTTGCACTGTTTAAGGTGATCTGTATTATTATCGACTTGAAAAGAAAGCAGGAAGTAGAATTTCTGGTTTCTAAGGATAGAGATATTTGGCACTCGGTACTTATTTACTCTTCCTATCCCGTAACGGACTCGGAGTGATGATGTAAAAAATAATAAAAAAAGACTCACCTGTTTCAAGGGTTGGCAATGGCTCAGTACCGCCCTGTATGTGCGATGTGCTCTTTAGAGATGTGTATGAGAGCGGCACATGGTTGGGTGATTGTCGCGGCGCGAAAACGAGAGTGGCCGAGTGTCGCCGTTGCGTTCGGCGCCGTCACTGCGAGTGAGGCCGTCCCTCTGCTTCGCGCCGCGACTCCTACTCTTCACTAGTCTCCACTCTGGTTGCACACGACGTCGCCAGCTCCGTGTGTATGGTGTTCGGCTCTTGCTTAATACTATTGTCGTTTTGATTTTGTTTATGTTTGCGGTGTTACTCAACTGCTTTTAATAGGGTCTGTTCACCTTTCGATGTTAAGACGCAATTAATGTGTATCTGATGTCGTGTGTGTATGAAGAGAGTTAGGAATGAGGAATAAGGACGTCACGCCTACAGGGATACATATATTTTGAATTTGATGCTCTCTACCTAGCACGTACGAGACTTGGCGTGATCATATAATAATAGTAATAATAATGTGTAATAAGCTATGATATTATTTCTAAATCCTTGGTACTGTACATACAATTGTTATACCTTTGTTTTGACGCTGCTTCTTAGTTAGATGCCTATGTGACTGGCAGGCTTCACTCGCTTCACTGAATGGTATAGAAAACCCTAATGTATGCAGGTTTCTTCACTACATTTTCCTGTAAGAGTTTCGTAATTTGATTGCACCCCTTTGCTTTTCTAAAAAAAAGTGTGAGCCTGGATTTGAAACTAGGATCCTTGGAGTGGCAAGCTGAATACGAAACCAATAGCCTATAACTGCTTTTTTATGCTTATGGTGCGTTAATACCATATTTGTATTAAAATATTGTACATAATATTGACTTTTGATAATTTTCCCAAATTAGTTTTGGACATTTTAGACTAATATATTCGTGTGACGTAATTGTTAATACATTTTAATAAAATAGGCGGATACATAGATAGTTTATAGTTATTACGTATCAAGCGCTCATCGTAGTTTCGACTTCTGTATTTTTAAACGACATCGAAATTCTACTCGAGATTTCATAC
Source organism: Microceris patrobas patrobas (assembly GCA_018246795.1). Lineage (NCBI taxonomy): Eukaryota > Metazoa > Arthropoda > Insecta > Lepidoptera > Hesperiidae > Microceris > Microceris patrobas. The sequence continues at coordinate 4,282 of DWFT01000783.1, forward strand.
TCTACATCAATTGTAGAGTTAGCAATAGTCTGATTTGTTCGACCTGTCATACATGTGTTTATTTTCCAAGAAATAGACCTGTTTTATTTACTGCTGCTTATTAACTAATATACGAGTATATAGTTTTATCGTATTAAACTCTTGAAAATATTAATGTTTAAGGTACTTTTTTAGTTTTTATCAATGTTGTATAATCATACTGGGTCCGATACACGTTAGTCGGAGAGCATTGAGTGCCAAATATCCCTAACCTTACACACTAGACATTGTTCTTTAACATTCATCGCTCTCTTTATACAGGTAGGTACTCTCGTTTCGGAGGTTCATGGCTTCCCTGCTATATTTTATCATCTCCATACTCTTATATTCCATGTCAGCGTATGTCATTCGTAACGGTTCGATGACTATGTCACGGAACCTCGAACGCAGTTGAATCTTAAGCACAAAGCAAACAAGGAAGAGAAGTCGCGGAAGCAATTAGGACAACGTTCACCATGCCGGGCCAATTTACATCGACCGTATGCTATATTATATGCAATTGTGCATTGTGCATTATAGCACATGTTTTTTTAACCATACACACACACACACCCACGTGCACATTATCTGTGATGTGCATCGTTTGTGAAGTAAAGATGGAGGAATCGATATAATATGTGTCTTATGGTATTCATTGCGTCTATTGTTGTTATGACTTAGTAACGTATTCCCATAAAAATGTCGAATCTAGTGAATTTCTAATAAGGCTCAATTGCGGATGAGAATTTGTTAAATTAGAAATGAGTACCGTATTTCTGTACATTGGAGGCGAAACGTATGCGTACAGCACTTCTCTGCATAGCCCTTTGAGGAAATAAAGGTGTGCAGTAATTTCATATTTTTGTATACAGATAATTAAGAAAGTGTATATAATAAATTATTTGCAATTGCAATTGCAAAATTGATTTAGAGATTACATTGTATGGTACTTTCTCTTATCTGAAACTTGAAGCCGTTAGCTATTGGCTTGAACATTGATACAAGGCAATGAAAAGTTGACTGTAGTCACTAAAATACGTCTTCGTCTTCTAAAAATGCTTCATCGACTAGCAATGGTTGTTAGTCGATCTGGAATGTTCGATATCTAGCGAGAAGTAACAGATAGACAGTACTCGTTAAACACAAAAAATATAGTATTATAGCTCGTAAATGATGATATATGACTGATGATATACGAGGTAGCTATCATCATCAGTCAGTCACAGTCCGGCACTGGTTACAGGCCACCTTCAATGAGCCTCATCGCGCGAAATGTACATAAGTAATGATAAAAAACCATATATCAGGTAAAACACTTTATAGCTGGATATGAGGATATCGAAGGTCTATAGTCTGTACTCTCTAGCTCGGTTTATTGACACTCGCTTCCTGGTAGCCACGTAACAGGAGTAAAATAGAAAGCGATGCAGTACGCCTTGTGTCGATACGATCGAGCTGTGTGCGTACGGACGTGGAGTAGATACTTATCTCGTGTGCTGTACAGTTTCATGACTCTACGTATCTACATTAACCATTGATCGGCCCGCACGACCAGGGGCTAGTGAACCTGGTTGTTGGATTGAGTGTCGCGGGTTCGATTTCCACCGATTCCAAATATTTGTGTACACAAATATTTGGAATATAGTGTAAATAGTGTAATATAGTCTGGAATATAGTATGTGTGTCTGTGTGTGTGAGTGCGTGTGAGGCGTACGTAAGTACGCCTTTATGTGTGTACATACATATCTAGATAATGCCTATCTCTCTGCACGCTCGTAAAATATATACTGAAATCGAATTACATGTTTCCTTTGCAAAATACACTAAAAAATAAACTTTATTTCCTTCGTATTAGAAATTAGATTCGCTCAACATTCATCTGCGAGGCAAATCTTCGGTTTTCTCTATTTATTCGGTGTCTGCTTTAATAACTTACACTATTTTATGGTTTCCTTACACACAGATGTGGTTAGTTACGTATTGCAATGCTAATAAATAAATAATAATAATAATTGTCTATGGACATACCAGAATATTTGTTTGTTACAAACAAATACAAATATTTGTTTTGGGTGGCAATCGAACCCACGACCCCTGACACAATAGTTAATTCGCTAACCACTGCACCAACGGACCAGCTTTATATAGATGCATATATATAATGTATACTAATGTATTTATTTATATTCCTTTTGAACCGCAGCCTTTATTTTCGAGGCTTATGAAATGCCAATTTAATTGTATTGGACGTTATTTTGCAGGTTTACTTTGTTATAAACTGGTGATGAAATTAAAATAGCCATTTTCTCATTGACTAAAATGTTTAAATGGACTCGTCTTTGTTATGAGTGTTATCTTTCTCATTCATCATCAGGGAAAGGTCTGTGTTGCTGGATTGCTCTTCCCTAGGTCCTCCTCATTGCTCATATGGAATTGTATGTAATGTTAGAAATGCTAACTCGCTAAACACGATTTTCTCATTGTCATGTAAGACAATGTAACAAGAGAAAAATGGCTGTCAACTTGCAACATTGTTTGTTTGTTTGTTACTGATATTTAGTGGACTTGTCGCTTGTAAATCAAACGAACAACATGTCACATGTTCATTAGCTGCTTGGTTTGTTGATCCTGACGGAGAGTTGAGTGAAAGTGAGGTGTTCAGTGCTGCAAAGCAACGCTGATCTAACAGATTGCTGCCCAAGATGTGTAACTCGCAGAAGTTAACTAGGCTCTTCGTTATCATGACGTGTAGTGACGATTGGAAGTCTACGGTGGTAGACATTGGTAGACGGCGTCACATGGCGAGAGAAGAATGAAAAACATTCCTTGCTAGTGTCATGTTGATTTCTGTATAGTGTAGAGCGGAGAAATGGGCATTAAATGAGTGTTGCGTCGCGTTGCAAATGTACGATTGCAACTTTGTTCATAGCGCACTTAGTAACCTGGTATGGCGATAAGTCAGCACCATAGGCACACTTTTTGTGTATTTCATTCTATACATTCCATTGGGTACATTATATACATTCCATAGTACCATTATTACAGTTTTATGAAGTGTTTATATATCGGCTCGGAGCGTTAACTTAATAACAGTTTAATATCTTGGAAACTAGATATCGATATTTTTATATAAATAATTATCAGAGGTTAATGAGTACTATTTCGTGTTTATATTTTTTTAATACCTTTAAGCCGTGAACTGGCAGGTGGGTCAATAACAAGATAAATGTAATGGTATGTTCAAAATTGTAATTGTTTAGCTTGCATTACGCCTTGATTCCGCTGTGAACATTGCAATTGTCATCATCGTCAGCCTTTGTCAAACCTCTGCTAGACATAGGACGCCTATAATCGCAACCATTTTTTATCTTCACGCTCGTGTTCAAGAAGCAGTAGGCAGAGGAGTGTAGTACACTCCCTCGATTCGCCTGTTATGTTCTACGTCTCATCATGGAATACGTGTTGAGCCTATTGCCATACACCGGACACAAATCGACACTTCCGACCTAACTACTATAAATAATAATTACTACTAGAAAATCAAAGTTAGAAAAATCCTATATTGGTCGATCCGGCAATCGAACCCAGGTCCTCTTGATAAGCAATTACGATTACAGCCACTCAACCAATGAGACAGTATTAATATTAACTAAAGTATCCCAAATTATAAAATAAACCGAACATTCTAGAACACACAGTACTATCTCCAAAGCGAAGTGACTGTACAAAAGGCATTAAGCTTGTTTATTACACAGTGTGTTTTATAAGAGCTTGTCGGAGGACTTTTTGCTATTTCGCTAGCTATGTAGAGTATGTTACATGCAGGTGTAATGCTTCGCTAATGTTCTCGCGTATCGCTCTACCTGTTTAGAACCAGCCGTTATAGAACGGGTCACAAAAGAATATATTATGTACTTCCGTGTGCGTAGAGTTTTTGAGTGGTAGATTTCATGCCTAGTTTTATAGCCTTATTATTGTTGTATCGTCAAGGCTGGTCCGTTACGGAGTAGGCAGAGGCAGAATTTTCTTTTAATTCTTTTTTTGCCAAACTTTATACATATCTGAAATTTTTATTTTTGAGCTCTCTCCGATCACAACCAGATTATTTGGAGATTGTGACTAAGATTGAGTTCATGAAGAAATTCCTTAGATACTCGTAGGTTCGAAACTTGTCGCGCCATCCCGAAAAAATATTTTTAATTACAGGCGTAATGTTATTTTTTTTTTTTAGTATCATACATTAATAAAGGCCTACACAAAAATTATTAACAAAATATTCCAGAAGTGATTACTGTAACAAACAATGTACGTAGTTCTCATTCTGATAATTATGCAAATAATTCGTATGTATTATGCTAATCAAATCTTAAAATAACTTCCAGTGTCTGACTTGCTCCATGAGGTTAGACCTTTTGTGTGCGGAGCGCATTTTGAACGTAGCGTGACCGATATGACTGTGGGCGGTGCGGGTGTGAATGTAAAAATAACCGTGAAATCATGCCGTGAATCCTCAACGAGGTGAGCAGAGGAGTGTATATATAAACATTTAAATACTGTCGTTAAAAATGGTAATATTAATTTCGTGTGCAGCAAATATTGCTCGAGTGGGGTTAAAGAGTTAAAAAAATCAATTTTTTCTTTAACAAGAGTTAGTTAGAATTCCCTTGAGTTTTTTTTTGTTATGCCATGTTTGAAAAGTAAATGTGGTGTGGCGTTAAGCTAGATATGGTTAGCTTTCTAGGATTGTAATTTTATTTATAATTTAAAATCAGTTTATGTTAGGAATGATAATTTAATTATTTTATTTGACAATAAATTAGGCAATAAATAGCATTTCAATATGGACATACATTATATTACATTATTATATTTCATCTGTTTACAAAAGATATAACTCAACTAATACGAAAATAGTTCAAATTCAATTAACTCAACCAACGAGAGCGTCACTTATACAGTACTTGGCCAGCGTGGCAGACTATGGCCTTAACCCTCTTACTATGAGAGGACACCCGTATTCCAACAGTGCAATTGTAATGGGTTCATAAAAAAAATACAGTACTTAAGCGCACGGATCTCTTTCCATATCATTCGTCGTAGGGATTAAATTCCACCACGCTGCCCCACTCGGCATTAACCGTAAATTTATTTCGAACATAAATCATTGTGTTATCAAGGAAGGCGAGTTCAAAGTATACACAGTCTTATTAAAACCGCATGTAACACACAAAAAAATATATTGCATAATGGATGACCTAAAACTGTTTTTATTGCCATGTCCGCAAAGAACCCGCCGCGTGTCTTTATTGTATCGCTAGATGAAGTTGCTGCGTCAGTTTTATGTAACTTGTTATGTTCTCTGTACTCTACGTTCCACTGATCTTTAGTATTAACAATGCATGCATTGATAATATCAGATATAATGTAATCATGAATATCACAGAAGTGGCTGACAGCGGTTGGATAGGCAGAGCTGAGGATCGAGCTCAGTGGCGTGCTATTGGAGAGGGGTATAGTGAATGGCAGTAGGCTGATGATGAGGATAATTAGTAAAATGATAAGCTAAGGCTCTAGTTACTAAGAACTCTGTAGATGTTATTTAACTGGTTTTTGTTGTTAAGTTGGCTAATAGACGTGTTAGTTACTAGTTTAGTGCATTTTTTAGTTGACTACCTCGCTGATTGAATGGTTGCAAGCGTAACTGCTGAGTGGGAGGTGCTGGGTTCTATTCCCGAATCAGCTACTACTAGGTTTTTCTATAACATTGGGTTTTTGTATGTACTATTGTTTAAATACTAATAATACTTGTAATTAAAATGAATTAAAGAAAAACTGGCACTACTGTACAAATAATAGCGTAGGCGGCGCCCTTTACACGGGGCCCCTAGTAATCGCTACTCTTGTTATAGGGTTATTCCGCCACTGATCTGCGTAGACTTATTCACTGCTTCTTCACGGGCTACCAGCGATTGCAAAAAGGTTGCGGTGGAAACGGAAGGACCTCTGATAGACCTGACACATTAGGTTATCTCGAAAAAGCATACGCGAATTTAGGATAAGGTAATCATGTATGCATTCATGTGGATATTCTCGTAGCCTTTAATAGTACATAAACAAGCATTTTACCTTTAAAAATCCGACTTTAAAGAAATCGATTTTGAAACAAAAAAATTACAGAAAATCTGAAATCAGTGCAAAATTTTTTTCTTACAACTGCCAATTAACACAATTATTGCATATTGTACAATTATTATTATTTCCGGAGTCAGTGTTAACTTTGAATTGAATTATTATTTTAATAACTTAAATTTTATTATAATTTTATTTTGAGGGGATTCATTATAATTGATTGTTCGGTCTTCTACTACTGTAATATTAAACTATTTGTCATTAAAAATTGTTTTCTAGTTTTT
>DWFT01000784.1:0-10710 GCA_018246795.1 Microceris patrobas patrobas
CGCAGCGCTGCAAACGCTAGATAAGCACGCGCTGCAGCCGCAGCGGCCGTGCTTGCGGAATGAACGCGTGATTTATGAGTTTAGCGCTCAAAATGTAAGGACCGCGGGCTTTTTGATATTAAAATATCATCCGCTGTATACATCTTCGCTTTACACGTATGTATATGTTCATGTTGCAGCCGTTTTCGATTTGTTTGATGTAAGCCTGAATCGAATGAATGTACATTATTTTATAATCGAGCTCAGTGGCATGCGGTTAGAGAGGTATATATCCAGCGGTGGATGGAAACAGGCTGATGGAGATGATCAAATTATTTTTTTATTAAATGTCTCGTGAGTTTTTATACACATGTTTGTATACTATTTAGATCACCTCGAAAAACATGCTTGAGTTAGGCTGATACATATGTAATAAAACAATAAATATAAATGACTACTGAACGCAACACAGATTATACATAAAATGAAGTAAAGTTGTTTTTAAACGAATTTTTAGTTTAGCAGAAAAGGCTGCAGCGGCTTATTTGCCGCTGTTTCATTTTAAATATATGGTAACATTATTATGTTACCATAATTATGTTTAAAATGAAACAAAATCGAAATTACAATTGGCGTAGTTTATATATTGATGAAAATTCCAGTCTGCATATTATGTCCTTAAAATTGTATACAAAACTTTAATGTGCAATTATGCTGTTCACTACTAGTTCCGGGTACATAGGTAATTGTTTTGTAATGAATAGAGGCTAAAGGTGGCACCGTCTTGTCATATAGATAAGACATATTAAGATCCGGGAAAATCTTACAAATAATCAAGTAACGGTCAGTGCTTCAATGACTGACCATGACAAATGTTGCACGTATAAGAAATTTGATTGTAATCTTCCAAATCATCAGGGTTATGGCACTCTTATTTAATCATCGTAAAATAAAATAAATTTAAGTACCCGATAAAATATACAACATTCTGTTCCGTCTGTGGACATTTTGAAACCGTGTCCATATCTAAGAAACTTGGAAAATCCAATAAAAACAAGCCATTGAATCGTTAATAAGCCGTCATTTATTTATACACAATCTTCACATAATTACCAGTGGGTCTATGACCGTAAACATGATATTTTCTAGAACAGTCGTGACACATGTAATAATAATCTATGACGTTGATAATATTTCTAGTATTTTTATACTCTATAAATGATATTATAGTTTTTAAAATGTTACGAAAACATACTGAATACTGAATTTTTATTGTAGAACATACTTTATTATTATTATAAAACGTAATGTTTGTCACGTTGTAATGTTTGTCATGTACAAACGTTTGTCACGTCGGCCACGAAAATATTCGCCAATAAATTATTAAACCGGCGGACTTGTTTTAAATTCACCCTCTCTTCATATAGGCACATTAAAATTGCATGTTTATATTGAAAATATATTTTGTTCGAAGATAGTAAAATTAATTAGACAAGTTTTTGATAACGTAACCATAGTACCTACTAAAATTAGGTTAGTAAAACTGAGTAGATAGCCGATACGTCGAATAACGCTGGCTTTATTCGTTGTTTAACAGTCTATAAGCTCTGTTGGTGGTCTTGTCGCATGATGCACTGTCTCTGTATATACTAGAACGGTAACAAGTTTGTATAATATAATCTGCATTAGACATAATGGATACTTCGATAAAAGTAACCGTATACATTTCACAGTTCTAATTTTCCAGTTTTAACAAGCAACCAGTCAATCTATCGATCAGTTGACCAGTCGATCAATCGACCAATCGTTCCATTCATCACTCGACTATTCGACCCAAAAATTAGATTTATCGATCTACCGATCAATCGATCACTAGATCTATCAATCAATTATTCAATCAACCGTCTAATTAATCCAGATATTAATTTTAATGTAACAAAGTATGAATTCATACGAACTGACAAATTAAAAACCTACCATTACGATACAATAATACTACAATTTATCAAAAGCACGGTTAAACAAACATAAATAAAATTAAGAAGAGTTTCGTTTTCATGAAATTAAGCAACTTAGTACAAAAAATATAATATATCTTATAATCAGAGATACCACCACAAATGATACACAACAATATAAAACATTATATTAAAAAACACGTGTCCACTAAGAAACGAACGTCCTTAATTACAAACAGTAGATACCCTTCATAAATATGCTATCAAATACCCTCCCAAGTTCATCTAAACGAATCTAATATGACGCAACCTTCAAAGCGAGCAATTTCTAGTTTTAATGGAATGTGGAATTGTAAGCGTTGGCGTTTGCATAATCGTCGCATTAAAGATCAGTCTTGTTACACGCTGCACAAGTAGGAAGAACATCTTACGTCACAACGATGAGTCTGTAAATGCAATATGCAGATAACGCATAATTATAAAACACGTAGTGTCTCATAATTACATGTGTTATATCAGAATAAGAAGGGTTGAGGCCATTAAGTGCCACCTTGGTGAAGCCCGGATTGGCAGACTTTACACGCCTTAAAGAAGATTATGGAAAATCTAATATGTGCAGGTTTTCTCAAGATGAATACCTTTACTATTAGAGCAAGAAAATAAACTAAACGTGGTCGTATGTGTTTTAGACAAAGTTAAAATATCGTTGCTTTGGGATTATCCGTTTACAATGGCAGTGATTGGTATCGTCGTCATCACCATCATCGTCAGCCTCTAGATATCCACTGCTGGACATAGACCTCCCCTAATCGGCGCCACTCCTTTCGGTTCCGGGCCTTCCGAATCCAGCAGCTTCCCACTGTTTTCTTCAGCTTGGTTAGTTCGCCCATTTATCAAAATTATTTAATGCTACAAATCAAAACCTCTCATAACGTAATGTATATAGAAAGGTTATTAATCAAAACTATTAACTAGAAACTCTGTCATTAGGTACGAATCAATCCTGGGCCTTCGCTATAAGCAATGTTTGAAAGGATTTCTGCCAGTTTAATAATAACAGTGAAATTCTGAAATATCGTTCGCTTAAACGTTTTCCCTCTGAGTATTTGGAGACGAAGTGAATTTGTCGGTGGCACCTCCATCAATCAATCTTGCCAGTCGCAACTCTTAAGCGACGGAATTACTTTTATATCAGCAGATCTTTTTGAAAGATGTGCTTGAAATATTACCTCAGCAGCAACTGTGTGCGATTCGCTATATTCGTTTTTGGATGCGATGTAATATAATGAAGTTGGCGAAGTTGATTTCCGTTTTGTATTCATACTTCGTTATAAGCAAGTGTGATGGATGTTCCAAGTTAAAAACTCGAGTATCCTCTGATCCAGTAGTGTTTTTTCTTTTTCATATGAATTTAATTTTATTGCTATAAATCCATTGTAAGTTCAAATACACACAAACTAAAATTATTCAAGAGTAATCTTAAACAAAACGCTATATCTTGAGGATAACATTAGTGGAAATCAGTTATTTTCTAGTTAAAAGTTGTAAAACATTTTATTGTACAACTAACTCAATAAACTTTTGATTCACAACAGACGTATCAATGTCATATTTAAAAATGAAAATGGAATGTCTTTCGGATTCATACAAGTTGATGTTTATTGACAATGACCTGTATGTTATTAGTTTTTGTTAACAATAATAACCGCCCAACGTTAATAGACCCACGCCAAGATTATTTGTGTAAGAGTTGCGTAAACAGCAAGTCTAAGACAAATATATAAATTTAATACCAATACACGAAATCTAGTATATTTAATATTCAGTCAGAAACCAACTCTAATCTCTTTATAACATGTGGAATAGTCCAACGTGACTCGTAAAAAGGATAAATTGAACATGTCTTGAAACGAAACGAACTATGCTGTGATTTCACATGACACACTATGCACTTTCCAAGAACGTTTTTCCTGCTTAAAATAATTTTTAATACATTAACGTCCAACATTTTGGCTCACAATTTCATTCACAAACTGTTTATGTCGCACGTTATACGTAACTCAATTGCTTACGACGATTTTAAAAAGATTGTCAAAAGATTTAAAATTACCGTTGTTTATAAGAAATATGAGTATGAATTTTTTTTAACATTTAACCGATCTCTTAAAACAAGAACTCCTTTAGAAATTACATGTATGGTAAAGATTATAAACGATATCGAAATATGTTACGAATAGCATTTTTTGGGTTATGAGCAAATTGTTCACGGTGTTATTGATGTGTTTAGATTAAAAAATCTTTTTGAGGTGCTAATTTATGATGATATACGAGTATACCAGTTTCGAATTCTTCAAGAAAGGCTTCAAACACTACATCAAATTCGACAAAACATTGATGGGTTCTCCTTTATTTTAATGTCCACAAGTAGCAGTAGCCATGTAAAATGAAGTGAACCATTGGCATGTTTACTAGGTTATATTTGTAAAAAAAATAGCCTAAATGTCTTTAGTTCATTTTGCTGTCTCACTATTTTTATCATATCAAATATATAACAAGAATATCATAAAAGAAAGCCAGCTCAAAAGTTTTTTTTACAGAAGGATGTATGGTGATTTTAACGAATTTAGAAGACGCGAATGAATCTGACAAGTTCGTAGCGGGTAGAAATCTTTTAATTCTATTTAAAATAATCGACCCATTAAATTCCACTGTTGGAATATGCGTGTCCTCTCATATAGAGCGGGTTAAGGCCATAGTCTGCCACGCTGGCCAAGTGCGGGTTGGCAGACTTCACACACCTTAGAAAATATTTTTTTATATAAATTCTACAGAATACGAATGTTTAACTTCGATTGAATAGCTACATTCGACAGTATAGAATTTGCAACATATTGTAATATGAAATCAGTCTTATGATGTTGAGTATCAGTCTTATGATGTTGAGTACCTTTGATACAGTGTATCTCTAAGGGAAGCGATCTAAGTTACGCATTGAAAATATCAAAATTTATTCATATGTATAAAGTCCGTTCTAGGTACGAGTATATATTATGTGATTTTGTAAATATTTGAGGATACTTATATAATATTAATCTGCGTTTAAAAATTTTAATGAGTGTTCTAAAAATAAGGTTGCAGATAAAAATATCAATGAATAGTGTAACAATAACAAATTTTGATTACCCTTTCAGTTTGTGCGTCGGAGGTATGATCAATGTATTAGGTTGTATGAAATTTGGCTTATTTGGACATGACATTTAATAAGGCTAATTTCAGGCGCCAATACTTTGGTCACATTACTACGTGCGAGTGTAAACTTCGATCAGCAATATAGTATGTATACATATTCACCAACGCGTCAAGACGACATCAAGTGTCTTATATTGCAAGTAAATAGGAGTTCTGTGATCTTGTCACAACGGGCAAGTTTGCTTATTTTGATTATCCCAGAGACCGGGTTACCTGTCAGGCTGAGTGACAAGCAACAGCAGGACATCATTTCGCGACGGGACTAGGAGTCGTCGGAATCAGGCTAATTCTATTAGCAAGTGAGGCTCTGCCAGAATCGACCGAATGTGTTTCATATATCTTGGAGGAGTAATATTCCAGAAAACGAAAAAAGAGAAATAATATGACCAATTCAAAAAGAGGGCAACTACATGAGACCAAGTTCGAAAGAGAAAAACAATACGGACAAGTCGAATAAAATAGATGCGGCTTCATAATTCGAAATCCGTCAGGTGGTAGAACATGTATACGGTTCGCCCGGGGAAGTACCACCACCACACCTATTTCTACCGACAGGAAGTTATTGTTAAAGTAACTTGTGTTTCGGTCTGAAGGGTGTGGTTGCCGGTCCACATGTATACTTAAATTACGTTTGTGACCAGCTTCGAATAGAACTCATAAACTGCAAGCATAATGTCTTGTAACTAGCAGAATAATATTACTGAGAGCCCGATTCTTAAAGTCCTGTTATAAATTAATGTTATTGAATGGTTTTATTAAGAACTTACAGTAACTGACCCATGCTGCAGTACTATTCCTGTAGTCTGGTTATTAAAATCCAATTGTACTCGACTCAGACTTTGAACCCAAGATCTCTTGATCAGCAGTCGGTCTGGTTTCGTTGGTCGAGTGGTTACGCGACCAATGAGTCAAGATACTAACTAACACTAGCATGTCTAACCGGACTAAGACTACTAACTAAGTCTTTATTCGTGCAGTTTTGTCAACAATTTATAACTAACTACTTATACTAACTGGGTTAACTGACAGTGGCACTCCCCTTCCTATAGTTTTGTTCGAGGTCGGTTACAAATATTTATATCTTGGGTGGAGATATATCTGTGTTGATTTTATATATATATATATAGACATTTATAATTGCTCTTTGTGCGTTTGTTACCCTTTTCACTAAAAACATATATATTTATCATGAGGGCGGGCAGTAGTCTACGGAGAGCCATTTAGCTACTACGAATATGAAATGCAGTATACGAGATATGGTAGTTGAGGTATTTGATAAAATGGATAATAGATGTATCGATGTCTTTTGTTTGAGTTACAGTAAGAGTAAAGATGTGACACTACGTTTAACCATACAACTACGCTACAAAAATATAAGAGTAGCTCAGGGAGTTGGTATACACTTTTCTGTTAGCGTATATTATGATCAAGATGAACTATACAACCCAAGCGTGCTCTGGATCAGGCTGAAATTTGGTTTAACCTGTATGTATGGCAGGCGGCATGGGTCGTCAACCTTCTGACTGGTGCAAAGTACATTTTCCGAATAATTAGAAGGGATACGACTACCATATGCCATCATTGCGCCAGCATCGAGAACACACCACAACATGCCCTGGATCAATGCTTATCATGGAACAGAGAGCGTAGGGAACTTTAGTCGACACAGTCTACAGGACACGGTGGAGTTTTCGACCAATTAGAAGGAGGCATATCAAGTTGGAGTAATAGAGCACGAGAACGAAGATGAAAAAATCATATGAAATGCTCGCGATTCCAGTGAAATTAAGAAACAAACAAACGAACGAACATCCAACAAGTCTTCCACCATGTCCTTCGTTTTCGTCTCGACGACCTGCAATTCCTTCGTTGTATATGAATACAACGTAGGCATTGCTGGTTGTCGCTGGCGCAGTCATCACTACGGAATATTCGTCGATTAACATTCAATAAATTGTCAGTGAACTTTTTGATAGCGACATTTTAAAAGACTTTTATGTTACCTATATTCAGCCTATTTTAACCAACGTATTATGATTTTCCACTGCAAAAGGTATCATTATATTATGTATCGTTACTTGTACAGTTAAATCTTTTTATTTGGGGAAGCGCTTAATTTATTTGCTAATAATAGTGTTAATAGTGTTACCAAAATCACAAATTGTTACCTTTAAGGGAATGTAGAAGAACGTTCCAATTTTAAATCCAAGAATAATTGCGTGTTTATTATTATATTGACTTTGAGTTTGTATGTTTATTCAGGAAAGTAAGCTTTATGCATTAATTGAATAAAAAAAGTACAAAATTCACTTGGCTTTCTGTTTTATTGACCTACAGCCGAGGAATTATTTCAAGAATAGTTAAGGACGTTTAACCGACACTTATTATTTCAAATAAATTAGTCGTATTTGAATTTCTAACAACTTTTTATGTGGTAATTTTAAATATTTTCTATTCCAGCGCCCTTAATTTTTTATTATTGTATTTACACGATAACTGTTGTTCTACTTGATTGTCATAACAATACATACATGACAGTATGTATTGTTATGATTTTATCGTAATATCTTTGAAAGGGAGTAGATATTACTCTGCGTTTCGGAAGCAACTAGATTTCATTAAAGGCGTGTCTCTCATCCTACTTCATTAGTCTAAATAATGAAGCGGAGGGACGTCCACGCTTTTGTTTGTTATGTTAGCGAAAGATGCAGTAGATATACAAAGCAGTATAAAGAAGAGAGAAGTTTTCGAAAAAATATAAGGGAAGCAGAAAATAAAGAAAAAGAAGACTTGTGATTGTCGTTTGGACGATTCCTATTCTCGTTATAGTACGAAAGGACTCGATGGACTGGTCGACTTTTTCTAGAAAAAAGGGTAAAAGCAGTAGAAGAGAAAGGAGAAAGAAGACTGGTGGCTACTGCTTGTTCGTTTCCAATTCTCGTCACCTTATCACCACGTCGACCTTTGTTTTTCTCGCCGCCCACAAACACGACGAAGAAGACATAAGTCGCCGTTGATAAGATATCTTCAAAGGGAAACTGAGGAAGGCTAACGGCTGATAATTAAGGACTATACATTAACTGAGAGCATAAAGAGTTTGAATTTTTTGTAATTTATTTGACGTTAAAATTTTTACCGTTCAATACTTGTTATTTTTAATGACAATATGATATTGTTTTTATAACTGTGTTTATACCATCTTCGCCTATTTGTTGGCACTAGTCGCATTCACTTTTTTTAATTCTCTATGGAAAACATGATGTTATGTTACAAACGGTGGATTTAATGCTCAGTGAAATTCTCGACAGTCAGCGCAATCTTGGTGAGAGTATTTATGTACATGTTATAGGTAAACTGTTGCTCTCTTTGATTCGCATATGTGCATGGGTGGTTTGGTTATGATGTTGACAGGTAAAAAAATGTCGCTGCACTTCAGAAGCACGTCAGTAAAGGCGTGTCTTTCCTCATATTTCATTACTGCAAAATAATGAAGAATGAGGAAGTACACGTTTTTAACTGTCGTACCGGCGAAATAAATGAAATATGAAGCAGTAAACAGAAGAGAGAAGTTTTGGAAAAAATGTAAGTGAAACAGAAAATAAATAAAAAAGACGACTTGTGATTGTCGTTTGGAAGCTTCCTTTTCTCCTTATATTACGAAAGGACTCGATGAAATGGTCGACTTTTGCCATCACCACGTCGGCCTTAGTCTTCTTTGTTGTCTGATAATACGACAAAGGAGTATTTGGTTGCCGTCGGTGCGATATCTTCAAAGGAAAAACAGTAGAAAGAAGTAAGTATGCATTACCTATAAGAGTAAGACATTCTTTGGTGTCAAATGTCAAGTTAAAGTTTTCACGTTTGCCATTCGTTTGTGTAAATCATACGATATGATACTATTATCATACCTACTGTATATATATCACCTTATTTCATGCCCATTATCGCATTTGCTTATCTGTTATTTATTATTATAAAATATCAATGTGTCTCATAAATAATGTTGGTTTTCAGCATCAACTTTGTTTAATTGTTTTTTTATAAAAAGAAATCGTTAGCATTCAAAGTGTACGCCATTGTGTACCACTGTTTTAATCTTTTCAATGTTTCAATTAACGATTTTTAATTTGATGATAGTTCAATCTGAATTGACTAATTATGATTATTTCCTTATTTCTATGTAATTTTTTTTGTAGTCTATATATTAATACGTGAAGCAAAAATTCTTTTAACGAAAATTGCGCGGACGGAGAAAAGTAGGACTCGGTGTAGTTAAAGATTAGGTACATAGAGAAGGAGTGCAGCAAGCTCAATGTACGGCAATATGTATTGAAAATACTTTAAATTGAATTAAATAAACCATTTATTATTTATGTTCCCATTGTCAATGTGAGACATGAGACTGATGTTGTCAATAAGTAGCACAGAGGAAAAATTTCTATAATTCTTTATGATTTACGATCGAACTTCGATCGCTACTGGGCCATAATAGATGTTACAGTCTATTCTCAAACGGCAGCGCCGTAGTGTCGTGTTGACAATAAATAATTGTCTAGTTGTATAGATACTTTTACAATTGTGATAGTCGGTCGCTCCTTAGATTATAACATGAAATAAATGAGTTCGGAGCAAGGTTATTTTCAATGCACACTTGTTTATACCAGTACATCCAAGAAATACACAAATGGGCACAGTGATGTCTCCGATGTGGATTATTACTGATTTTATATATAACTGGACGTATAAGTATATGGCTTGTCTTGAAAAGATGGAGGTGCTCAAGACCAGAAGTATTACTAAATACTGAAGATACTGTATTCAAGGATATACTCGTATCGTCGAGGTGGCTCCGTGGTTCTCTATCACTATCGCTAGTCATGGAGAACCATGAAGCTGCTGTCGACGTTTTCCGTCAATGTAGAACAGCGACTTGAAAGGAAGAAAAAGCTATTAACAAGAGGGAATTAACATATTTCTGAGAAAATAAATTTAGTTATTTGTTATGTATTTTTTATATATTTTATGTATTCTATAATGTATTATGATAATATAAATGATAAAGTTACGTTTTACGTTTATAAATGATAAAAATGCTATACCCTAAATAGTTACATTGTGAAGAATTTTTGTGTTTGAGCGATATTTTTTTCCTATTAATAGTAACTGGACTATCATTGGCTTGTTGGTGCAGACTCTCGAAGTGGGGGAGACTGGGGTGTGAATGTGATTTCCAGCCAGTACACATATAACTATACCTAATGTATAAATTTATTGGTGACATTTGGGCAACACAGTACAGTTTTTTCTTTCTCGAATTTTTGTATCATATTATTATTCATCAATAAGATTTTAATTTTTTAAAATCATATTAATGAATCTCATGCTAACGGTGAAGGAAAACATCGTGAGGTAGCCTGCACATCTTGGAATTTATAAAAAAAAAAAAATTCTGAGGTGTGTGAAGTCTACCAACCCGCACTTGGCCAGCGTGGCAGACTATGGCCTTAACCCTCTCAATATGAGA
>DWFT01000785.1:0-10704 GCA_018246795.1 Microceris patrobas patrobas
AGCTGTGCCCGCGACTTCGTCCGCGTGGATTTTTTTATTTAGAAATCGATTCCACGCGGACGAAGTCGCGGGCACAGCTAGTGATGAGATAAAAATGAATATTTGTTATCTAAATATAAATGAATCTTTGTACGTTTTTGCAAATAGTGTTTAAACAAACACTTATTTAAAAAGACAGTTTATAAATTCATTGAAAATCTTACATCTAGACGTTACACCGAGGTAATTCTCTGGTATATCAAACAAAAATTTATACTAAATAAGATTTAACCCGCAACCACAGATTATTTAGTCCTAATCACTGAATACTGAACCAACAGGCCAATCAATATTTATCATTTTCAAAATCAATTTCTTTATAAAGATTTTTGTATTCGATGTTATACCAATGTTAAAGCCGTCTAATAAGTTTAAATGAATTTACATGTTTGAGAATACCAAAAGGCATTATATCGCTGAGACCTACCTGTCTATAACTGAAACAGGTAAAGTCTACGACTAACACAGTTTCATTGCGGTGATTTCAATAGAATATGTTAGCCAGCTCGTAGCAATTGTCTACGACCGTCTTAACTTGGTCGGGGGCGACTATTAACGAAGTTGAAAGAACAAATAACGGCACGTGGCTGCTACGATCCTCATCAAACTTGTAAGCGCGTAGCTGCTACGGCACTACGTCGGCGGAAGGGTTAGCATGTGTGAGTGAATTTGTTATTGAACATTAATATAGTTAAAAAGTATGTACAATAATGCGCAATGTCAATTGTTTCTGAAAACGGTGTATGATATACGGTCTTTAATATAGTAACAACTTTATATAATATTATGTAATCAAAGGATTTTGTAGTTCAAAGTCGATTATTTAAGAAATCAGTGTCTACAAAAAACTAGAAGGAGTTTCTTCATGAAGAACAAAAAATATATTATTAGTAACCTTTAAAAATAATAATTCTCGAGCCGTGGGCATTTAGAAATAAATTTCATTACTTGTCAGTGACTCCCAATAACGGCGCGGTAAAAAAATTATATAACAGTAAATTAAAGCAAATTAAGCATTTCATTATATTAAAGAAATCATCAATTTTCATATTATTAGGGTATATAAACAATTCTTACTTAAATTCAAGAACTTTCTTGATTTTTTTTGACCGTTACATGCATATTAAATCTTTATAGTATAGTATTTTTGCTTCAAATAACAGAGAGAAAACAAAATAAATAAGGTGAATACGGCACGTACACCGCGAGAATAAAAAACATCCGCGAACTAAACAAACGAATTTGCGGTCGGTACAAGATGTCTCGGTGGCGAGTATGTCTGCCGACGGTACCAACAATAAAATACATATTAGATAAGCGTGTTTTGTTGGCGGCACGTGATTGGCCGTACGCAGCGGCCTATATTAGCTGGCAATTTGTGCCGTTATCATGCCGAATAACGTTTGCGCAGCCGATTCCATGTTTACGGTGGATAGCTGACTTGAAATTGGAAACAGGCTCGCGGATGTTACATGGGAAGTAAAAACGCTTAATAATTTTGACATAAATATATGTACATATGTGAACTACTAAGTCTTATTTTTCATTCATAATCGCGCTAAATATATTATGTTTATTAATAAGTACTAAAGATTCTTTTAGTGAGTTTTATCATTTGTTTAAATTGGTTTTCTATTTTCATAATGTATTAGCATGTAATAAGAAACTTCATTTTAAAATTACATGCAATATATCGACGCTATACAAGATTCCCATTTAGCGTCAACTATTCTTAACTCTACTTAGTAATAATTAGTTAATCCTAAATATTATTTTGTCTACAAGTATATTCATGAAAACACTCATTTAATAAACAAAGTAATACAGTCATGCCAAATAGAAGTTAGTAGATCATCGCAGAAGCTCTGCTCGCGACGTTTCCAGAAAGATAAAAGGCGACTCCGTTCATTGCCGGAAGCCTACCAGTTAAGTCTCGCACACAACAACGAACAGTTAGTGTCAAGTACACAGACATTGCGAAGCGCGATACTTCGCAAGAATTCATTATAAAGATCCATTTAACTCTACAAAGTCTCATTTAGCTGAGCTTTGTAAGGCAAAGGTTCTATTATCTACTCATACCGAAATAAGTCGCATGACAAAACTGAGAAGCATTTGAATGAAACGTACAACTGATTTTTGGGAATGTATTTTAAATGCATGGGAATTTAATATATTTTGACAGGTTTAAAAATAAGCATACAATAACATGTTATTAATATCGATATTAGAGATCAAGTACTGACTTACGGGAGACTCAGAGGTCCACGAAACCGGCGTGCTTGTATGAAGAAACTGATGAGTGTGGAAGAAGCATGGTAGGTCGTAAGGGCACAGATATTTTGAACTCGGAGCTCTCTACCTATATCTTATAGATCTTGCGATCACTCACGACATAATTAGAATTAATTTAAATTAAATACATGAAGATATTAATTAAAACGTCTTAATAATTCCTCCAAGGTCTTGCCATTTTGATGTGCTTTTGACTATACATAATAAGGAGCGCAAGAAAACAAACATATAACATTTATATAAAATACGTTCCTAAGCCAAATAGTCGTCCAACCGCTGGCTATGAGCTAGATAGCCATCTATGCAGCCGCACGGGAGAAACTTGATATATATAAATATTAGTTACACAGACATGAATAATAAATATTTGTGAGACATTCTCCGCGAGTTAGTCCAGTAATTGATTGTCTGGGTTAATTAGTTCGTGCTGTCATTTTTAAGTTTCATAAAACGTTTTATATAAATACGTTGATTATGTACTTGCACAACAATATACTTTGATTTAATAGAATGACACTAATAAGAATAGGCTAGAGTAAAGTGCAAGATGTTAATTTGTTTTCGCTACAAAATCAAGATGAATCAAGACATGTAGACTCTTTGAATGATCGAGCATTATTTCATCATCATCGTCAGCCTTTAGATGTCCACTGCTGAACATACGCCTCCACTAATCAACGCCACTCTTCCAGTCCTGGGCTTTCAGAATCCAGCAACTTCCTGCTGTCTTCTTTAGATCGTCAGACCGTTTCGTAGGAGGGCGACCACATTGATTAATATCATTATCAGTAAATAATCATTATTTACTTTTATAAAAATTAATGAATTGAAGAGCGGATTAACAATAAGTTAAAAACAAAATGTGGTTTTCCTCGTGGACCAAGACGAATTTAAATTATTCAGTTTCGTTAAAATTAATGTAATGACTCATTATCTAAGAAAAAATGTTATTATATGCACATATTATACATATCACATAATAATTGTTGGCAATAGTCATTATTTTTAGTTAGTAAACAATGACAAAGAATCATTCGAGGTGGTCAATGCTTAAAATACTGCATAGAAACGCTTATATCTCTAATGTGTTTAGGACCAATGCTTGTATTATTGTATTCCCCTTTGAAGTGTTTAGTAATAGAGCGTTCGAAGATGTAAAATTTTTCATATTAACGGTCCAAAGTCTTTAGGCTATCCAGGGGTTCTTAGTTTTTAAAGAAGAATTACGAAATTGAATATGAACATCAGTATAACCACTGAACTACCGAAAGCATGGATGCTGCTTTGTTTCTATTTGTAAACAAAAAATGGAGAGAAAGGTTTCATATGCTCTTAAATTTTCAAAATTCCTAATCGCACATCGCAATTTGCAAAACACAATAAACAAAATATTGGTGCAATTTTACGCCTCTCAAACCATTTTAACTTCACATAACTTCAATTCTTGGGCTTGGCAGACGTGAATGTTGTTACGAAATTTTATAGCAGCTTTCTCTGAAGTTTCAGGACACATACAAATATTCATAACGCGCCCAAAACAGCTGTATCTCATTCTGACGATAACGCGAACTAGCCCGGAGCGGTAAATCGTTAGCGGCGACTTTGTGCTGTCACGTGGATTAACTACTAGTTATAACAAGCTATTGTTTTATTGGTTCTCCTAATATATGATTTGCTCATCACGCCTATATTTTGGGCAGGGATAGGTTGGAAAGTATAGGATAGATGTAGCAGACTGTAGAATCCCAATTTTTATCAGGTACGTTATACTGCGCCAGTGATTACGGGTGCATCTATTGACAAGTAAAACACAGTTACTAATTTCAAGTTAGAAAAACACAAATTATACTAATGTTATTGTATATAATACATATTATACGTATTGAAACTATAGCTTGATCAAAATTATTAGCTGATAGTTGCAAAAATAATTGCGGCAGGTTACTGACGAGGATAAAAAAGAAAAAATGAGAGGACACCTGTTTGGTAATACCCGCCTGCTGTTTGTTTTATATAAATATAATACATTTCAGAAGTGTCTCCCACAAATCTAATTTTTAAGCAAAATATTAATCATTTCTTGCAGAAATACGAGTATCTTCTATTTTATGATACCAAAAGAAAAACAAATTGAACGTGTTAAAGTGATCCAGAAATATCTTTAAAATTTAATTTTCACCATTATATGCATATAAGAGTAAAATATATGTATTACTTTGTAATGACAGCTGAAATATTCGTTTCGCTGGAGGAAATATAGGTAAGTACAGCATCTTTTCTTTTTGGTTTTATTCTAAAGCAGCTATGCAATTTTGCAACAGTAATAGATGAAACTGTCAGGAACACAGTCACTTTCGGCTGTAAGGCTTAGAAATAAGTATTTAATACTGAACGAAACATGCAATCTTCTGTGTCTTTTTAATGTACTTTTTACCATATAATAACTACCATAAATATCATTATGTTAAACTAAGCTTAAATAAACAATTGAAGATAGGCCGATCAAATAATATATAAGTGAACAGAACAAATAAATTAGCCGTATAAATTTTATTATGATGAAATAGAACACATCAAATACCCAAATCAAATCACAAATGAACCTAAACCCAACTCCAGGTGAACCGAGAGAACAAACAAAACAATTGGTTTTAGCAATTTCATTGCGAACTATCCATCACATAGATAAATACAATACGAAATGAATGAGCCGATGAAATCCGATAAACAGCGCTGTAGCGGCCCAATCAATCGATTACAATTTCATTATCGCTTATAGATGGCAGCACTATCGATGTAATCAATTTATTTAATGGCAACATCGTTCACTCGCGAACCACTATTCTCCTTTTGTTGCGTTGACGTCAACGCACGAAGGCCGCAGATAATAAAAGAAATGAAATATCATTCAACCAAAATAAAGAAACCTACATCAATTACATTTGGCGCGTATAAAATAATGCGTCGAATAAATAATAGGATAAATGGGAAATATTTGCATATAATAGTTCAATGGGCAAATATACAATCGAAAATGGTCTCTATCTTGATGCGCGAAAATCGATTTTGCTACAACCGATATATTTATATGTTATCTGTATCTTATCTGTGTCGAGAGTACATAATATTTTTGGGTAGTCTAAAATTAGAATCTATACTTCTCAAAATACTAACATAAACAGTGATGTACATTCTCCCAAAAAATATTGAATATTTCAGTTGGATTTTATATATACATATATGTTTGAGAACAAACAGCTAATCTTTTGAGATTTGATTTTGAGAGCAAACAACATAACCTCAAATCTTTCAACGGTAGCTATTTATATTGAAACTTATTATAACTCTAATATTCCAAAACCTTTTTAATAGATACATTAAAGAGCTCTGATTGTTCCTTTTTACAAATAGTTGGAAATCGTCGCCGGACGCTTTGTCGATTAAAAATATTCGTCAAGATGGAATGTACATTATTCGTAACCAAACCATTCTGGGTTAAATCAAAGCCCACCTGTGCTACTCAAATAAATTGTAACTGATCTTTGCAATGCCAAATAAACAACAAACCTGGCACTAATCAGAAAACCGATATTTTTGATATTCCAATCTGATTCCGATCTTCAACCACTACACAAGTTTGTAACACTAAGCACTTGGTAACGAATTATTAAAACCGAATAGCTTTAACGCTAGAACCTTTTAGGTTTAGTACAACAACGCTGAATAGGTTTCGATAAATGTTTTTGACAGTACTGGGTCATTGTGGTATGTTATCACTGATAACGAGATAGCTAATTAAACAATACGATTAAGTGACGGATGTACCAAGATACATAGATAACAGACTAGTTTTGCTAGAAACGTACTCATGTGTACTCGTATTACCATGTTGCCAAATATTACGGATTATTTTTCACATTAAATATTCTGCAACATTACGATTGAAATGATATGTCAAGTTCTAATGTTTCCCACTTCAATGGAACTTTCAGTACTTAAATGTATGATGTTTATTATACGAATATCATTAATTAATAATAACAGGACGCAAAACTTTTACTAACAATGTATTTTGACATTGTAAAGTTCTCTTGTCTGTCTGCTTGAAAATCGAATTTAAAATTGAAACCTAATCTACAGAAGAGCGATAAACCAACATAAAAACTGTTATGTCAGTTACATAAAATAAGTAATTGTATATTTTAGTAAATCGGTATAAAAATGAATACGAATTGTAATTGATTACCATAATTTGAATAACATAATCGAGCAGTATAACATTACATAAAGTGACACTGTGCCAGTTCAAAATAACATTGTTAGTTTAAAGCTATTTTCTCATAAAGCAATAAATCGATTAAATTCTAAATTCGAATTATATCAAAAAAACCTAACAACACACCTGTAATCCCTGTAGGGGTAGGCAGAAGAGTGTAGTACACTCCTACGTTTCACCAGTTTATATCGAATTATATAAATCTCTTGTAAATAAGAACGACGGAAGCCATACTATACAGGTCATAAGGAAATAATTTAAACTCTCTTCAACACTGTCTTATTTCCAATTGTAAACAGTTTTCCGTACCTTAATAAGTTCATACACAATATTTGCCTTTGGATGCCTCACTAATGAAAATATGTTGTCGTCTGAATATTAAGTAAAAGATCTTATTATTAATAAATGTCTTATGTTTAGAATTATGGAAGCATCTCGCTAGGGAATTCCATAGCGGCCACAAGTTCAAGGCTGCCCCAAATATGTATTTGGGAATTTCCTAAGAAGCAGGAGTTTTATCTTATTACCATTACGATATACTGCATATGAGACATATTGAAATCATACATCCATGGCGCGCGTCTCTTTATAAAAGTGCGTTTTAAATTTAAATATCACATGCTAACGGTGATGGAAAACTTTATGAGGAAACTTGCACACTTTAGAATTGATAAAAAACAATATTTTCTAATGTGTGTGAAGTCTGCCAACCAGCACTTGGCCAGCGTGGTAGACCATGGCTTTAACACTCTCAATATGAGAGGAGACCCATACTCCAACAGTGGAATGATAAATGGGTCGATTAAAAAAATATATGTATATATTTGGGTGTGTGTGTATGACTATTAATATTATTAATTGTTGATTATCATTCCAACTCTACTCAGCCAGGTTTTTAGTACGACCAAATGAATATTATACATGCAACCAGCTAAACAAAGTCATATCATAAAGTGCTTACGCTATTCCAAATTACCAATCACGCGATCTCCAAAGTTTGAAGTACTATTATTAATCTCTGCCTACATCGTAAGGGACTTGGCGTGAAGATATGTACTTATGTATGTATTATTAATCTCAAAGGGTCTTAAGTATCTCAACTTCTTATTATCGTTGGGTGTGAACACAAAACATATTAAATAAATTCATTAGTCTGTCATATTTCATGAATATATATATATACATATGTATCTATCTTCGTATATCTGTACCGGCTTAAAAATGACACACATTAACATCTTGACAAACCGAACTTTCTTGAAAATATTAAATAAAAAATATTATCGCATTTAAGTTTAAATGTTACTTCATTTAATAAAATGTACCACAGTTTTCTTAATACCTAACATATTTCTAGTAGAATATTCTAGAATGTTCTTAATACAGTCCCCAAACACAAATTTAATTCCGTTTAATTTTACAGAACAATTATTTAATTTTAGTATAATAACTATTTTAAATATATACATTATTTTTTTATACGGATATACTTGTTAAGCAAATGCAAATTATTATTACTAAATCACGGGCTCACAGGAACATTACATAAAGCGTAACAATGGAAATGTTCTCCCGCGTGTCTCACGCCCACCTATCGCGAGATACGTGCGGTTTATTGGTTTCCGCGGACACGAGAGATCACAGGAGACCTGAACAAACTGTGAATTGATTAAGCCGTCTATTGGTATTGATTGCTAATTTATTATGCATTTCATTAGATGCTGATCGGACTGTACATCATTAGATAGTCATTGGAACTATTGTTGCAATAGGACAATGTTAGTACATCAGTGTAATAAAGTTATGTTGGTCTTAATCTTGGTATTCTGTTTTGTATTATTATCATCATCATCAGCCTACTCCCGTCCACTGATGGACATAGACCTTTCCAACGGCACGCCACTTAGCTTGAGCTTCAGCTCTTCGCATCTAACCACTGCCAGGCACATTGCGTATATCGTCACTCACTATAATTATCATCGTTATCATTAATTGCCTGTATAAGTCAACTGCTTATCATAGGCCTTCCTTGAAGGGTTTTTGCCGATAATCCCCACGCTAGGCGCACTGATTTTGCTAAGAAATCGGCTTTTGGGATTTGTACAATCAGCTTCTGGGATTTGTATTATACTTTCTAGAATTTGTATAATCAACTTCTGGGATTTGTATCATCAGCTTCTGGAATTCGTATAATCTACTTTCTTAATTAGCTTAATTATTTATGTTTCTAGCTTGCTATCTGTATACCGAAAATATGTTTATTTTACAATTTATATATTTTTTGAAAACATATGCACATATTTTATCGGTTAATCGTATCCAGCCTGCGTTTTTATTTCAATTGCTAGGTCCTAAAAAGCACCTATTATTTGGTCGTCAAATATGCATTGATTTACACTTTATGTGCCAAAGATATCGCAGTCAGGTTTCGAGAAACTTAACCACTACATCACTGACAGTAACATGTCTGCGTGTACACTGTTTTTTTCTTAGGACCCTGGAGATCGAAGGTAGTTCAGAAAAGCAACCATTTATTGTGAGTATTTAGTACCTCTTATGCTGTTGTTCAGCTTTTTTGACCTTTGGCTTTTTTCATATATAAGTTTCGCTATAATAACATATATCCTCTTTAATATTTCTTTCCCGTCAGATTTTTGCTACAACACGAAGCCCAACAACCGTAAAAAATCTTATTTAGCTCTTCAAAGTGTTGTTTTGTTAGGTAATCCATGTTATATGTACTATATAAACGTTTTATTTCGTTCACTATATGTTCGTTCACCGTCTAATAAGACGCACCACTTGCAAACTATGGCTTAAACATGACAGATTATATCCTATATTTATTAATTATTGTCGTACTGTTGTAAATCTTAGAATCATTGTGGTCGTGCTTAGAGCAAAGTTGTGTAATTAAAACAGATTCTGGAGTATTTGGAACCTTATCGGGAGGATTATGTGGTTTATCGGATTTCGTGAAGGTCAATTTAACTTGACGTGGCGATATAGAGAGATCGTTTGTTATTGATAACAGGGTTATTATATCATTTCGGTGGATGAAACCTCGCGTATCTGAAGCATCGCGATTATGCGGGTTATCGGATTCAGGCGAGGTCGCTTGGATGTACTATGGTGTTGCAAATAGATAATTTGTTGAAGTAATAATTTCTTTCCCATGAACGAAACCTCATGATTCAGGAGCTCTATCATTATAAAGATTATGCGGTCGTCAACAGAACTTAAGGTCAATGTTAAATGAAAGTTTGCGATAAATGAATGATCAAAATCGGTATATCTTTTTAATATAGCATAATGTATTAAAAAAAATAAGTTTCGTACATATGGCAAATTGACTAATAAATTAAAATTTAATTCAATCAAAATAACGACAAAACACTTGATTTTGAGTTTATTTAATAGATTGTTAAGAGAATTTTATGTGTTATTTTAAATAAATATGTATTAACAGTTCGTATCTTATACATAATAAAAAGATATCCTATATTAGTATCATATACCAAAATAAAGAAACCAGGAAGGAAATATGTAGGTATATAGAAAACAATGAAATCATCAAGGTCCAAATTACTGGTACGGAAAATATTTTAATTACACAGTAATCATTTTAATAATAATCGTGTGTATATAATGATATGTTTTAGTACAAAGATCCTGAATATTTCAAAGATACTTAAACTGAAATATCGTTTCCCGAATGTGCTCTCAGCGTGGATTTGGTGAGTTGTGAACCAAACCCAACCCAACGGGTCTGTAAAAGTGTAGGTAACGACCGGCCCTACGCTGCACGCTCTAAGTGAGCACACTCAACATTCCCGGTGCCATATGGCGTGATGGACGTGAAGGATATTTCCTCAAAAACAACACGAGCTCAAATATTTTACTGACATTTTTGATCGATTCGGCTCTTCAGTTGGCCGGAGACAAATGTAATCCTATGTTTCACATTTGACAAGTCTGACTCAAAATTGCCTTCTTTTGCCAAATGACATCTAATTAACGATTTGTTAAAGTCCATCTATTCGTAAGTGTCCTCAGGTATCAAATGTTCGAAGTCAACTTTAAGGGTCTAATCA
>DWFT01000786.1:0-10700 GCA_018246795.1 Microceris patrobas patrobas
GCCAATTTGCTAAACTCAATGTGGCTGACAGCTATAACCTTCCTCTGTGTCGGCTACGGTGATATAGTCCCCAACACTTACTGCGGCCGCGGCATTACCCTCACCTGCGGTATGGTGGTATGTATTAATTATGGTAGGATACTTTGGGTTTACCACAACTATATCATCATCTTTCATTACAATTGTCTATAACAATTTCGATCGTTTTTATAGACACAGCAAGAATTCCTAAGCTCATTTTGAGAATGCTATGAACTTGCTGTGTCTAAACTTCTGCGTTAGGTTGGTAAAGGTGAGCCATTTTATGTGTCATGATCAACTCATTCGAATTGATTGAAGCAATATCGAATTTCATGATCAAAGTCAAACTCTTCAATATTAATACGGTATCTTCTATTCCTCAGTCTTCTTACTTTTTCACGACAATACTTTCACTTTACGTTTTGTGACAAGCTTGCGCGCAGTTACCGGTAGGTAGGATTTTAAACACATGTTTTGTTATGTTACTAACAATGTCAAATTTAAACATAGTTAGGTCTGCTAAGTTAAGCGATGAAATTTATTTCCAAAAGGTTTCACGATGAAGAACATGCTAACCTACTGAATGCAATGTGGCTTATTGCAATTACCTTTCTCTCCGTCGGTTTTGGTGACATAGTGCCAAACACATATTGCGGCAGAGGTATTGCTGTTAGCACCGGTATTATGGTAAGTTCACTAAAACATTTATGGTTGTGTTGACTGACACAGATTGAAAGCACCATCTTTCATTCAAAATCTGTTGCTTCAATGAATGATGCTTACAGATCTGATGTACTGTTTGCAAAAATCGGAATCAATTCGTACTTATATCTCTTCTTTCGCTTTGTCAATGTTTTGAAGTCAGTCAACACCAGTAAAATAATGTAAGGAACTTTCACACACTACATTTGTTGAACATAAACGTAACACTCACCATACAGTTTGATGTAATCGATGTTGCAATTATTGTTATGTAAATGTTCACTAAACTATGAATATTATGACGTTGTATCTAATGATTTATGAATGTTGAAATGTGGCTGCATATAATAATTGTATTTATGAACTGCTGATATAACACGAGCTGATAATGTTACCTACACTCAATGTACACACAAAATATATAGGGATGTGTCGTATGTCCTAGTATTGTAATTTTACATCATAAAAATAGTAAATATTATATCGAAGAATTAAAACGATTGTTTTTATAATAAACTAACGTCCATTTCCCTGTTAAAGCCAGCTATTAGATATATACTTTGTAGTCTGGAATGCTTCATTTCTCCTTACTATTTCTAGCTCTCTTCACTTAAATATTTCACTGAATTGCACATACGTTTGTTTTTAAAATGGCTCACTTTTCCTGGAATTATTTATCTAATACAGAAGTGTATAACAAAAATTGCACCTTAATAATAGCGTTTGTGTAAAAACATATTTATATGTATAAAAATATTTGGGTATTCTTTGGAAGTCAATTATTTGCCAACAGTTTTTTGCACTCATTAGATGGAAACGCACTAAATGGAAACTCCGTCACAATTGTTTTAAAATTGTCTATGTCCTGTTTTTATCGCCGTAAGATAAGTATGATACATCGTTGGGCTGAATTTAATGTGTTTGGCGGTTAATAATTAACAAAAAAGATTGGCAACGATTTTCATACTTTAATTCACCGTGAACAGCGATAGTAAGTTGCATTAGCACTAAAAAAAATTAATAATAAGAAATAAACCAACTGTATTAATAAATAAAATCATATAGATATGTATGATAAAACGTATGAATCCTTATGATAAGTATTAAAGGCGAGGGTAATCGACGCAACGTGAAATGAAATAAATTGTACAAATACGCGATTTCTTCTCTTTGCCTCGTTTCTTTTTGCATGTCTGAAGGTAGCCGTACTCTGAACTGCGTCTATTATCCTCATTAAAACATAATTAACATAACGTGTAAGCTATAAAACGTAACACATAGCTGAAACATAGTTTATTTTGGTTTCTAGCCTGGATAATGCATTTTTATTTGAGGAATGTGAAATCTTGAATGCTTCTACCACGTTCGCTTGCATTTTACATAAGATATTCACTTAACAGGGAGCTGGATGCACAGCGTTATTAGTCGCGGTTGTTTCAAGAAAATTAGAATTAACTAGAGCAGAGAAGCACGTTCATAACTTCATGATGGACACACAACTTACTAAGAGAGTAAGTATACCGTCGATATCTGTTCATCACAATTATTGTTAATCTAATTAACAGGGGGCGGGATGTACAGCCTTATTAGTGACCGTTGCTTCGAGAAAATTAGAATTGACTAGAGCGGAGAAGCATGTGCATAACTTCATGATGGAAACTCAACTGACTAAGAAGGTAAGGTCACCGTTACATGGGTAACAGGCAAGGACTTGTAAAGGTAAGAAAAAGGCTTACGACGCCGTCTTATAGTACAGTAGCTTTGGTTCCCGTATATAATTTTCGTATGTTCGCTCTGTTACGCTATTTAGCGAAATGTATTATAATATACGAAATAGCAAAAAATAATTTCAATGCATTGTATTACCGAACAGGCTTGTGCGTTTACGAGACCAGTTTATTTTCGTAAGCAAAGCTAGCAAATGCGTTTCTTATTTACTTTGAAAAGGTTATTATATACAGTAAATACTTCAGTAGTTAGGCGTCTGTCTTTTCCGCTCCTCTTTAGTACTTATTTTTTTTTTTGTTAGTATACATAGTTAATTAACTTGTATTTGGATTGTAATGTTCCAGCTGAAAAATGCCGCAGCCAACGTGTTAAGAGAAACTTGGTTAATATACAAGCACACGAGGCTCGTGAAACGAGTCCATCCAGGTCGAGTGAGGACACACCAAAGAAAATTCTTGTTAGCTATTTACGCGTAAGTATTGTGTATTGTCATTGAAATGTAGGACATTGTTGAGATTTTTTTAATAAATTGTCACCACCTTATTGGGAAGTTGGCAATTTGAGTTATATTAAGCTTTTCGTAAGGTGACGTATGTAGGTATGTACGTAGATATACGTATGTACATTATTAGAGTATATAGCTAAGAAAAAGGTTATGAGAAAAAAATAAAACATGTTTAATATTTAGAAATAAGGGAAAAATTTGTGCAAATATTTAAAAATAAACCATGTTTTTTTCAGATTAAGAAAAGTGAAGATGGATCAAAGAAAGCTCATGGATAATGCCAATACAATAACGGACATGGCAAAGGTAAATTATATTCCTACTTATCTAAGCACTAGCTACGCTACTTTCATGTACACACCCATTTAGATCCTTAGATGGCACGAGAAAACCAAAAGAATGTTTCTTTGCTACAAGCTATTGACCAGATATTTTACCTTAAATAAGAAAAAGAAACAGTTACGGTTTTATTATCTTATTTGTTTACTTCTTTAATTTTAAAACATTAAGATCTAGATTTTTAAGTTCCACGAAGCATGTCACTTTAACTACTATTTTTAAAATTTCAAAACCCATTCCCATTCGCTAGTCGCATGAAAATAAAATTAGGTACATGAACCTATTGCAATTTAATATAAAGCATGCTAATGAACCATTAGATCGAGTAGCACAAATAGATTAGTAGTGAAATATAGAATTAGTGTAAATAAGGAATGCAACAGACAACACGAATGATACACAGCAAGACATACTCATAGAAATAGAATTTCATGCAGTTATACTCGAAACATATGACACTATACAAAAAATTATATTTAAAGTCGACAGTGCACATCGAGCTGCAATGCGACTGATAGTAGGACCCCTTCCTTTTACAGACCCAGAATACAGTATATGAGATTGTATCTGATATGAGTACGAGGCAAGACAGTATAGAGGAGAGGCTTACTAGTTTAGAAGAGAAACTTACGACACTACAGGTATGCAACATCTAGACGGTTATAAAGCGTACATGGATATTATTTACAATTTACATAATTTTGAATCAACATTAAGAAATGGTAAGTCGATCCCAAGTACGAGTACTATATGAATATGGTTAGTTTAAGTAACAGTTAATTCGGCAATCGTCATGTTCGTAATTTTGCATGCATACAATTAATAATAAACTATGACAATTGCAATAAAATTCTAGGGTTAGGCCATACTTTTATTTTATTTTTAACTCCTCTGTTCCAATAAATTTTACAGGAGCAAGTTAACAGCTTGCCGGATGTGGTTGCACGGTGTTTGCAGCAGTGTTGGGAAAGAGCCGAGTCTAGGAGGAACTTTCTCCATCCTGACACTGCCGCTGCTCCTACACCACCTGCCGCCAATTTGCCTTATGCAAGGTATTTCGTTGTTTTAATTAGTAGTTGTACTATAAAATATTAGAAATATAAGAGGTTCTAAGGCGCAGTAATATAACATCTATATCAAATTGTGTAGTTCCAGATGCGGGCAGACTTGACGATTTTTCCTAAATTATACCTTAAGAATTGAGCTTCAAGTATATACAGTTATAATTGTATAAAAATTCTCAAAATGTACCTGTTTTGAGCAGCTCAAGTGTTTTTGAATTGTCCTGTAAGGCGTGTGTACTTTTCCAACCCGCATTTGGTCAGGAAGTCAGGTCCATGACCTTAACCCGCACATTGTGAGAGGTCCTCGTGTTCCAACAGTGGAACGACAAAAAATGTCAAAAAAAAACGTTTTTACTTTGTATCTGCATTGTTTTATACTGAAAAAGCAAAATGTGTTTATAATGTATATTCAAATATTTAGGCCCTTGACAAGTAAAAAGAAAGTTGCTAAGTAACGGGAAATGGCGTAATTTTTACATTTACCTTTGAGTCACTTGTTAACTGTATATTAATGACAAAGTTGTCATAGATGGGATAAAATTTTATTCTGATCACATTGTTATCCAATGTTTTTTGTATTCTTTAAACTGGAATATAAATTAAGCAACGTAAGGATTTGTCGTAGACAAATATGTGTATACGAATATGTTTGTGTAAGTCGATTGCCTTTTCTATCACTAATTGTGCAGTGCTCTGTTATTTTTTCTCATTTGTTTTTTTTTTCAGTTTTTAGCGCAATCAATTAACTACAATTAAAAGTATTAAATTAACTGGAGTACTTCTTTATTTTGGTTTCAGAACTGAACTTTCTGAACTTCAGTAATAATTTATATGGATTAAATTTGAATGTAAATATGATAAAATATATAAGAGAAATTATATTCTCCGATAAGTTCTTAAGAAGGAACGTGAGTTTTCTATGCATAACAAACAGCCAGTCTCATTACTAGTATTAAGACATTCTTTCCTTGTTTTCAAGGTAAATATTAATATGGACTTGCTGCAACTGAAGCGCTAACTTTAAATATCTCGGTTTGTCTACCCCTTCGTCCTTGTTAAGTATATCTGAGTTACCAACAAGAAACGATTTTCAGAAATTCTCAAACATCGAAGCTTGGTTCAACCTTTTTTTATGAAATTAAATGCTACCCTGCTAAAACATAAGCCCTACGATAACATTCACCAAAAACAAATTATCTATTATAATAGATAATAACTTTCCTATTTTAGTAAAGAAATTTTATATATTCCATATTACACATTTTATTCCCGAGACAGCTCCTTCATAATAAATGTCAAAAGTGTAATAATTAATTATTGTTGTAGGCCAATGCAAATGACATTCAAATATACGCTAGATTCGTGGAGTAAATTTCTCAATTTCAAAACACAAATTAGGCATGTGATATTACCTGGTCGGCTTTGTATGTTCAGAACGCTGGGGTCGCACCCGTGGCCGCAGAGTCCCGTGCAGCCGGCGCGCGCGCAGTCGGCGCCGGAGAGCGCAGCGTCGCCCGCGCCGTCCGTCAGCCCCGCGCCACCCGCCACACGACCGCCGCTGCCTAGCTGAGTACCGCCCTCCAATTCCGAACTCCTGTGCTGAACACGACGAAACTCGGCTCCTCTGATCCCCCCTAACAAAACTACGCCGCAGTGAGGCCATCGGGACGATTGTTTCACGATTACACGTTATTTTCCTGAACGAGCTTCGATTCTTGAAGTTTTTTTTTGTACTGTGGACATTGATAATGATTCAACACAAGAGACTTAAAATTCGTCAGTGAAATAATTTACCCGGTTCGCCGAGGATACGCCCACGGAGACCAGGTCAGCCGTAGTTTTCTTCGCTGTTCCCCAGTTTCGGAAGTGTCAGACTGTCTTTTAGTGATATTGTTTAGATAGTGAATGAAATTAGGCGGAAAGGACATGCTGTTGTGATTATACAAAATGCTTTATTGATAGACGCTTTAGCCAATACGTTAGGCGATATTTTGAATACATTATCAGCGTTCGAATAAGTAAATATTAGATGGAAATAATCCACATGTCTGTTCACGTTTTTCTGAAATTTGAGGAACCAAATACAATCGTTTTGTAATTGCAAGTTTTTACCAATGTTTATTGTAAATACCACTAGCCGTCACTGTTCTCACATCGAGGTTCGAACGACACTAAATGTAAGATCAATTTCTAGAAACTTGTTATAACGACATAGAGGAAAAAATAGTACATAAATATAGACGAACGTAATGGGACACATTTGATAATATCAAAGCCGATGACTGCATGTACTGGGACATGACCGTATATACACATATTGTTAATAATATAAATTAGCCTAGATATTACCATAGCTAGTGGCCAATACTCACAATTATATATAAGACGATAACCACTGCAGACTAACTTACAAAATGAACATTGTACTCATTCGGAGTTAATTATTATTAAATAACTACAAGAGTTTTACGGACTCGATAAGCATAGTTTGAAGTTTTCACAAGTTCTATATTGCTGTATACACACTTTTAGGTTTTAGGTAAATTGAAATTGTTACTACCTGCCTATTGACATGTAGATTGTAACTTTTTATAAGTCTAGTGTAAGTAAAGCTTTGTAATAAGACATTAAGATTGATGGCTGTCTAAATAGTGCCTAAAACACTAGGAAACGTTTCGATAATTCAGTTTTATTATCTTAGCAACTTATGAATATGTAAATATGAATAGTATGAGAGCGTACTGTAAATTATTATAAAATCTGAATTTTGTAGCTTGTACGTGTACGAGTGGCGGGATCAAATTATTTGTAAAGTTTCATTTTTAATATTGCCTTTCAATATTTCTCGTGAATTTGAAGACGCCGGTCTTACCGACCAACTTCAATGACATTTTGTATGATGTTGTATACAATAATAAATAAATCGAGGCCTGTCTAAGGTGTGTAATTGTTATATAAAATAAACAGCTTGTAATATCGGTTATGGTATCATACCACCTGCGAACATTTCTAACTACTCGTGTACCAATTAAACATTTTAAATTATTTAAACATGAAAATGACCAAGTGTAATTGTTTTTTTAATTAACGACCATATATTAAAACCTCACAGCCGAAAATTCTTGTTGGAAGCTTACAAAAGTCTTTGATTTTAAAACGAATCTTAATCAAAATTTTAGTAAAATATGAATCAATTTAAATAACGATTTAATTATAACAAAACAGAACTCATCAATGTCAATTTTTTTGTTAAACACACTATCATCAGTCCGTTACAGAAAATCAAATTACATATTATATGTACTTATATACACGGAATTTAGAATTATTGTGCGAGAATTAAAATGTGTTAATTTTAAAATGGAAGCCAGTGTTATGTTAAATATGTTCCATCTAAACACTTTTTTACTATAAATCTTCCACGAAATAATGGCACTAGAAATTTTTAATAACATTGGTTTCACTTGAACATCTATCCGATTCCGATACCATATTCGATAATAAAAGGCTTTTTAAAAGGCAGTTTAAAAAGGTATTTGAAAACAATTTTTCAAGGTGTTGAAAATGTTGTAATTTATTATTTGAAAATCCCTAAAAAAGTACTGATGAAATGAAATGTTTTTTATTAATATATAAGTATATATTTAAAACTGTAATCTCAATATCATTGATTTAATATTATTACGTCACCGGCTCATATTATCATTATGTTCTTTTATCGATCAGCAGTACCTACTTTAGCAGTTATGGTAAAAATATATTGATGTCAATACATTACTAACATTCGTTACAAAATTAGGAACAAAGCGGCTGCTAGTTTAATCTCCCATGTAAAATTATTCATTAATTTCCAAGAGATTTTCATTTTTCAGAGAGTTTATTTCTATAACTATTCCAAATCGAAGTAATTGTGACAGTGAATGTAATAACAAAATTTAACGAGACATTATTTAAGGCAGTTAAATATCCATTAGTTTTTGTACTTTATATCAATGCTTATCATAACATTAACGGCGCAATGTTTTCTTTATTCAGAAGACCTTTTATGTGATGTTTGATAAATCTCCGTTGAATAGTTCATTTTCGATGTACGTCTTGGAATGGATGATCAACAGAAGTGACTTGGTTATATTTATTACCCTTTCATTTTTCAACCGAAAGTTCTTGGAGAATTAACGGAGCGATATACTCTGGAATACACCAGAAATAACGAGAAACATACCCATGTGTGTAAGGAGCATCGGCTATATTTTTATTGAGAACATAGTTGTAAGCTTTAGAGTAACAATTCCTATTAGGCATTCAATTCGAAACACCAACTAGTGTATTTAGAATTACAATAAATAATTTGGTAATCTAGAATAATATAAAAAATTTCCTTTAATATTTTTATCACAGCATTTCTGTTCATCTCACTGAGTATCTACCTACTATTCACATAAATTATGAATGTATTGATGTGGCTGTTTAATTTTTAATATTGTTACTCATATTTATTTGTTATGAATTCAAATAAAGCTAAGCTTCATTTAATAAAAAAAAAATG
Source organism: Microceris patrobas patrobas (assembly GCA_018246795.1). NCBI lineage: Eukaryota > Metazoa > Arthropoda > Insecta > Lepidoptera > Hesperiidae > Microceris > Microceris patrobas. Next base: position 8,906 of record DWFT01000786.1, read on the forward strand.
TTATGGGAAAATCTATCTGAGTGATTCAAAAATGTTTAAGAAAAAATAATTACAAGTTATCTACATAAAGTTCATAAGGCAATTAAATCTCAACATTCTGTAAAACTTATGCATAGTGTTATTACATTTATTACGTATATAGTTTTATAGAATACTCCAGAATTTATTGCACGTAATATTGATTTATAAATGTAATGTAACGCAACTGGATGTTATTGAAGGGAACGGGAAGCATTTATAATTTTATTAAGACACACTTCAATGAGGGCGTGGAGCAACGTTATATTAAAAATATAATTAAGTAAATTCGAATTCTGTCGAATTTTTTCTTCGAACTTTTTTTTTACATTTTATTGTCGTGTCTTTTTTGTTTTTAATAATATTCGTAATTCACATTGTATTACAACCCAACGCACAAGTCCGTGTTATTATCTTAAACCGACTAGACCAATCAATTAATAATCAAATATGTTGTCTTTGCATCATATTACAAATAGTTATTGTCAATTTAAACTAATATATTATGAAGAAAATATTGTGATCTACCATGGTTTTAATTATGTTTGTGAGAATTTCATAATTTTTTGTTACCTACATATGTTATAAAATAATTAATATTATAGCACCTAAAAAGTGTTCTAAATGCAAAATCACTACACAGACTGTACACGTTGATCTATTCATATCAGTGAGTTAAAACCTGTTATTATTAATTTTCTTTGTATAATTGGCCTATAACGAAATCTAGGCGCGGCTTTTGGTTAAAACTAACTATTATGTAGCACCTAAGTTGGTAACCCCATCACACTTCTAGTCACCTTAATGCTAATAAATTATACTTGTCGATTAAAATTTTATTTTTTGGTACTACTTATAATATACTACTTATAATATGTTGTTAAAAATTAATAGGCCTTACTATTAGGCACGGTTTTTGTCAAGAGTGTTGCCACATACCCTATTATAATATGAAGTAACACCGGCATTATTGTAACATTTAAGTATAATGTAAACACAATCGTAGGAAACACTTTTGTGGGAAACATTTTCTACTTAGGAAGCATTCAAATAATATATATTTATTTGTAATAAGAATTGACCAAATGTTATTATGAATAAGAGATATAATATTGTAAATAGTAAGCAAAAAAAATCATTAAGACATTATGTAAAATGTATATAATTATATGTAAAAAAACGTGTATTTGCGAATTTTAATGTATATAATGTACTTTAATAATATATGGTTCCAGTAAATTATTTTTAAATAATTACGTTCCGGTGAAATATGGATTTTTGTGTTATAATGCGATTGAATATTCTATGCGGTGCGTAATCAGACGAGATGAAACTTTTGTGATCATTGTTAATGAAATAAAAGTGTAACTTCGATTATATGAGCTGTAGTATTTTGTAAATCGATTTTTATTTAATACCCTAACACGACAAATGACTATTTCTAATATAACTAAACAGTTACACTGTAAAACTAAAGCCGAATAATTACTAAAGTATAATAAATAAATTCAGATGTAGTTGCGGCTTGGCGGTTACATAAAAAAGGTTGAAAATATAAAAAGACACTTATTACGTTACTGGTTGGTTGTCATTTAATTTCTTTTTTAAAGATTTTTTTAAATTAGGAAATCAGTTAATGGTCACGTTCTACCTAATCATTTTGTCACGATTAAAGTTAGGTACATGTTCTACGCCCATTTAATACTATTTTGCGTTTAGGGTTTCAGTTAGAGCGGGGGAGCGCGGTGTGGGGGGAGAGTGTGGAGCTCGGGGGGGG
>DWFT01000787.1:0-10699 GCA_018246795.1 Microceris patrobas patrobas
GATTTCTTATGGGGTAGGTAAAGGGCATTGAGTACCAAATGTGTCTATCCGTCCAGAATTGATGTACTTTATGTGTATTAAACATTTCTGTGTCATAAAAAGAAAAAATTGTTACTTCTTTTTCGTAAAAAGCAGTTTCTAGAAATGCGACTATACCATGTCAATAATGAAAATGTAACTAAGATTTTGATTTTTTAATACACTGCAGATCAAAACTGATTAAGGTTTCGATAAAAAAAACTAACATAACCACTTTATTTGCAACCGTTTAGGCAACTAGTTTTAAATTAAACTTATAAGGTAATGAAACCGACTTGACTGGCGGATATTCAGATCTGGTTATATTAGGAAAGCATTCTATGCATGTCCAGGGATGTGATGAAAGCTGCAGATGGTATATCAGGCTTCGCACTGTGCTTGTAGATTCACTGTACCAAGTTAGAAAGTGACGGTAACATAAGTATATACCAAGTTCCGCTCTTCACTGATGGGAATCGTATGAAAGTAACTCGCTTTCCTTGTCTTGTATGTTGTGTACATACCGTCTTAAATCTTAAGTGAATACGTATGTAAAATGTTAAGGTTCTATATAATTCTATTACATATGTAATTTAGCTTATAACATTTTATAGAGTTTGTATCTAAATATGTATTTTTTTGTACAATATCATCATCAAACACCTTAAGATTACATTATTAATTGAACAGTATAAAAACTAAGGGTAAAATTATGTTAAGTATCAAATACAAAATCATAAATTTCCTTATTAAAGTTAAAATAAATACGAATATATTTTTGACACCAAAAAATGTTCCGCTCCCCTGACTACAACTGGGTTTCAAAACATACTGTTTTAGTTTGCACAGGTGCATAAATATACCAACAATGAAGCATGCTAGCAGCTATGGAATCATTGCTATTTACCAAAGAACATTGATCTAATTTTTTCTAACAATAGTAAGTATATAATAACACATTTTTTACGCTTTAATGAAATGTAAACATAACTTCAAAATGAAAATTCCTTCGCCACAATATTTTCCTCCAAATTCATTGCAAGTGATACACAAAGTCTTTAAAAATAGTACCATATATCGTATGGTATCTGATATATCGTAATGTGCAAGAGGTGACAAGTAGAAGGGAACTAAATCCCCTGCCTACCTCTCCGGGAAAAAACAGAAGTGAAGATATATTATATCCAAATTTAAAATCACTATTGCACTGTAATAACATAATATTGTAACTTCAATGCTTCACATCACTTTCATACTTGCACTTTCATTATATTTATTTATAAAGAGTTAATTCTGCTAGCTGTATAGTTATTATTTCACAGTAGCGCATTGTCTCGCCAAGAAGTAAAACAAACGGCGTACAAAGGCCCATCCGCTGTGTTTAATGAGGAAATGCTCCAGAAAACTATGCTCGGCTATCTACAATTACAGTTGCGCAACATTGAGATCTCAGTTCGACTGCTCGCTGCTAATCTCCAGCTGAGATTTTGCAATCAAAAATAATCACTATATCTCTTGTTTTGTTTTCATAAAGGTTTCATCATCATTATTATCATCAACCTTTTTATTGTTCCACTACAAAACAGTTATACAAGCTGGACAAGTGCATGTTGGCAGATTGTACACGACATAAAGAAAATTATGGACATTCAATTTCTGTAATATTTAATCTTAAGACATATTTTTTTAAATGCGTAGGTACTTGGCTTCAAACGTAGAAATCCTAAAATGGCGGGTTAAATTTTAAATCACTACACTATACTGCCAATAAAGAGTTTTACTTCCAAGTACACAAAGAAAATCAAGCTCCAGAAATGTGTAATAAACCACTGAAAAGATACAACGTTTCTTAAGGTCGTAATTCCCTCTTAACTGATTATGAACTAAACGACTAATTGAAAATTGTGCGTGTTGTCTGTACGTAACCATAATTACTATGACATTGAAAACTGTAATACAATACATGTTAGTACTTTTGACCGCCGAACTGTGCTTTTAAATCAATTTATATCAACCTAGGTAGTTACATACTATATTAGACCACTGCATTTTTTATTGACACGTTCTTCTTCGTCCTTCACCTCACGACTCTTCCTGACTCTTGGCTTCCTCACCAATTTATCACTAATTCGTCTTACCCCTGGACAGTGTTTTCAAAGATGTAAATATTCTCATATTTTAAGATCTTCTGCTCCATCCTTCCAGCGCTTTCAACACGCAATGACACAATATATTGGCTGTTACAGCACAACGTATTTGTAACTTTCACTCAAATTGCAATACTTAAAGACGATTGCGAGGATGTCTGTCAGAACGGACGACTGCTATTGGAGGCGTTTATCCACTTCCAAACTAATTCCCATCACGTAGGCTACGAGTGAAACGACACAGCCACAATTGGCCCCACTCATATACTTGTGAGGCACACGTGATATCCTAGTGGTTATGAATTCAACCTCTCACTCCGAGGGTCTTGGGTTCAAATCCATGGCGCACACCTCTTTACAAAAGTGCATTTTAAATTTCAATATCACTCGTTAATGATTAAAGAAAACATCGTGAGGAAACCTGCACACCTTAGAATTTATAAAAAAAAACCTGCACATCTTAGAATTTATAAAAATAAAATTTGCCAACCCTCACTTGGCTAGTCTGGCAGTATATGGCCTTAAGCCTCTCATTATAAGAGAAGACCCATATTCCAACCTAGAAATGATAAAACGGTAGAAAGAAAAAATGTATGCTTGAAAGCCAACGTCAAGTGCTATTTGGTTTTTGACGCTACCCTCAAATTACCAAAATTTGAGCTCTTTTCATTTTTAATAACATTAGTAGTTGCCTCTTTAATCTTATCAATTATTTTATCACAGTTTAAGTTAATGTAATACTTCTATCTTAAACATATTTTTTTAATTTACATAAAATATTTATTTGTTTAGTACAACCTAACTAAAAGAAATACAACGACAGTGTCATTTACATTGGTATCCAACCGAAATTTGTGCTTTGGGTAATTCTAAAAGTACATTAACAGCCGGTTCCGGTTTCGCTTGACAATTAGTTTACAGTCGAACTCTACCTAAGATGCTAATAAACAGATGACCATATGTTCATGAGTAGCGCGCGGGGCTTGTCTCTACACTTGGATAACATGCGGTAACATGTAATAGCGGTACACTGAGGACGGTCTCAATGAGCCGACAGTGAGCCAATGAGCTATATTAATTGCGGATTGCCATTGGGCGGCGGCCGTTAAATTGGATGGGCCGCTGTCCCACGCTCCAGCGAGCGCGCGATTTTAATGCGATAATATCAACCTTCTAAAATTCAGAATTTTATAATACCGATTGTTTTTAAAATATCCATGAATAAAAGAGTTGAGTAAAAGAAGAAGGGGAATGGACTTTAGGTCTGTAGGATAATATTTGGCACTCAATGCTCTCCACTTGCTGCAATATAAAATCCGATAAGTAATCTCTGTATGCAGAGAGTAGTGTACGTAAAAGAAGCTCGTTAAACCCGTAAAATAGATAAATTCGGCACTCGGTGCTTTCTGTCGACATCACAAGGGACCTGGCGTAATGATTTAATAATAACAATGCCATTGGACTGTGTATTCCAATTAATACTAAACGAATTAATTGCTTATTTTAGATGCATAATAATCGTGAACTAATTTAATTAATTAAGGATTTCCACGAATTAACATTTTTTTAATATTAAACCTTAAAATCGAATTAATGGAATTCACTATATGATATAAATTACTTTATGGCGATGATTTCCCTATTAAAAATAAAAATCCTGCAAAGATTAATCTACGCAAGCCGTGCTAAATGAATGCACTACGCTCTAACGAGCATTGAGTACCGGAAACGTATAATGTGCCCTGTAAAAGGGGCAATTAAGATAAAATACGTGATATTCTAATATAAGACGAAAATAAGTAAGGAGTTTAGAAGTGTATTAAATTCAATACTATTATTAATTTCACACGAAGTTATCAAATTCACACAAAGTTATTAAATTCACACAAAGAGTATCACATACATCACTATTGGACATAGACCTCCCTTAATGAGGGCCTTTGTGCACTCTCATCGGAGGTTTTTCTCCATAATTACTACCTAGGGCACGTTGTGGATCACAGAACACAATTCCTCACATCGCCTACGACGCTGCCCAGTGGCTTGGGCAGTTAGCTGTGCCTAGACAAAGCCTATCAGACGGTCGCCAAAGCCTCGTCTGTTATATAGCAGGATGCATCACGACAGATGATGTAAACTGCTAGCTTGGACGGGTAAGATGGAGCTTGGAACCCTTTACACTCTTTTCGTCTTTACCCTTTACACCCTCCGTTATCCCTTATACCAAAAAATTTCGATCAGGAAAATGCTAACACTGAAAAGATTTATTTTTATTTACTTTATTATGTGTTTTAACTTAATTGTTTGCAGCTGATACGTTAGTTAAGATAAAACACAACAGTAGCGCATTAACCACGTATGGCCGTGGGAATTCGCTAACAGGTTTTTATTTAAAGGTCGCAAGATCAAATCGAACCGATGTTTAGTTGTACATTCAAGGTGAAACTATTGACATGCGAACTATTGATTGTTATAACAACTTTCGCAACTAATTTGCGAAACCTGAATAGCCGTGCCAACGGTAACCTGTTGTATGAATAAAATAAAACGGTATCAATAACCAAGCAGAGTGAAATGGTAAGAAAAATAATAAACACGTGTGTAGATAATAGAAAAATAAATCCAGTAACTTCAGCCTAATTTAATAACAAAAGTTTCTTACAAATTGAAACACATATAAAAGTTATTACTGACGTAAAGTAATCAATATAACATCTTTTAGACTGAAAGTATCGTTCCGCTTTAGAAATATTACAAACTTTTTTTGGAAAAGAAATTGATGATCTTCTTTAAAGGCATAAACTTCTTGTATCTTTTATATCTTTTCTTTATTATAACAGACATAGAGGAATAATATAATAAATAATAGCTCTTTTTAATTCTGTAGTTCGATATATTATTGTATACAAAATTAATCTCATAATAAGTTTGAAAGCTCTTGCAGTAATGTCTTTTATTTTAAAACGGTTTAATCATGGAAGCTCGGACGTGGACACAAGTTTAACGATCTAAGCCGGCTTTAGTTAAGGCGGTTACAGATAGCCATTGGCTAGTGATGTGCTCAATAAATGGGGAAAAAGTAGTCCATCGGCCGCACGTCCTAACGGTACCCACTGCACTGTTTATTTGTAGATTTCACTTTTGTGGTCAAGTACGCGCCGAGCAAGGAAACCTGAGACCGGGTGAAAATAAACCAGCGTCTTTTTAGAATTCACTTCAAAGAATATCCTCAAGACGTATTTTATGGGTATCCCCGTTACGTACTCGTAATATTAAAATCCTGTTCGTATTTTGCGCTGTATGTATATATTTGTTAAGAATTCATCTCAAAACTCATAGATTAATGCTCTCTAAACTAGTTAGTTAATTTCTACATAGTTATGTAGAAATTAATATTCTTTTCAAGGTCAATACGTTGTACGTCTTTAGCAACATGATTTCATATTTTTATAGTAATAATACGAATACAAAGCGATACAAATACGAATACCTTTGAATAACCTAATCCAGATTAATTAGTATTTAAAATCCCAGGCACAAAATATGTATAGAAACCCATAATACATAATTTTAGATCCATATAGCAACCATATATAACGTCGAATACATAAATTAACAATAAAATTTTAATAAATACATCAGATTACAACATACTGAAGTAAATTAGTATGAGAATAATGGATACAATTTAAATATATACATTATCAAGTCATTTCTATAAATTTAAATAACTATTTCAGTAAATATAAATGATTTCAGTGAAAATGAAGGTTAATTGTATATTTTACGTTGAACAGAGCCAAGAATTAGTAGAAAATTTAATATAATTTTAGTGACTAGTTACACTATTCAATATGTAACGATGAAAGCTTTAATAGAAAGGAGAAACTTTGATTCATATGTTTTGGACTGTTACTTCCAGAATGGCAGACTATGCCATTTACCGTTCTATGTCTGGGAAGAGATTTATGTTCAACAGTGGAACGATAATAGGATGGACAATGATGAGTGCCAGCAATCTGCTAAGAGCTATCACGGGCAGTGGAGTTAGAATGGTTCTTGTGAAGAGTGATACATGCTAATTACTAGACACCAAAAGTTCCACCTTTATTAAAAAGGAAGACTATACATAGACGAATTATCTTATGCTCAAATACTCACAGAAGTTCAATCAAAGTCCACCAATTGCAGAAATCGCTCACAGGCATACCTTGATATCTGATCGTAACTTTTATGACAAAAAACTTCGCTGCCCTTAGAACAATTTATCAAGTCGAAGGGTAAGATATGACAAAAGTTAATTACCTACAAAAGCTAGTTTCACTTTTATTACGAACTATTATCTGTATGCGAATAAATATCTAAAAGTGTTTTCGAGATTGCAAAAACCACACTAAAGTAATTCACTTTATGATTGTGAAAATAGAAAAATAAATTGGAAGTTTAATTTTTATTTTATAGGTACTATAGAGAACATATAGGCACAAAAACAAAAGCCTGTATGGAAGAAAATACTGCATCGTTTCTCGTTCGCTCGCTTGTAGTGAGACAAATAGAGAAATCTGGAGCACGCTCCCTACAATTGTTTTAAACAGCATAAATTTGGGGAATTTCTTTTGTAACTACGAACGTTCTGTACAGAAATATTTAATTTATGGAATGCAACTCGCTTGGAACGGAGAATAAAATATTAGGAATATTACACGAATATTTCGCATTTAATTGACCTGTGAGACTAATGGTTAGTGAACCTGACTACTAAGCCCTGGGACGTCGGTTCAATTTCTATCCAGGACGAACATTGATATAATAAGGACATGTGATAAATTTCGGGTAGCGTCCACGTTGACGTGAACTTTAAAATTAGTGATCTATAGAGTTTAATAGGCAACAAAAATATAATACCACACGCCTGTAATTTAATAATTAAGGGGTAGGCAATAAATTGTAATACAACCCCACGTTTCACAATTTACGATTATTTCCCATCATGGAATAGGTGCTGAGCCTATTGCCGTAAATAAGGCATAGATTCAGGCTCCTAGTTGCTACCAAAAATTTGTACTAGAAAAGCTGAGATACAAAAATCCAATAGTACCCGCCCGACCACTGAATGGAATGAGAACCTCTCGATCAGCAGTCACACTTACAACCACACGACCAACGCAGTCACACAGTTTAATACTACAATCATATAAGGTAACCTCAATGTGTTTTCTAAGTAAATAGTAAATGGTATGAAACAATAACAATGCCTGATCGTTCTTGGATCGCCCGCAAGTTATAGAGCCTCCTCAAACCTGACCCAACAATAACACTTAACGGCTTGTTTAAACTGTTCTCCCTTAAAGTGCTCGCAGCTATTACTCCTCAAACTGCCGATGACTCTCAATATTGCCTCAGCTTAAATACTGTTTTCACCCAAATCCCCGAATCAAATACATGAGCTATTCACAAAAGTTTTTCGTAGTAAGTTTTTAAAGACCCATATAATTGATATACATTATTCAATTATTTTATACCCACGGCTGGTTCTTTATAGTGTAGACAGAGAGCAGTAAATATCTCTATCCTTACATACCTGGCGTACTTATCTTACACAAATATTCATCATTCATGTACACATCTTTGTAAACTCTACCAAACATTGTAACGGCACTCTCTAGCGAGTGACAAAGCAAAATACACACGTTCATACTGCATCTGACATAGTACAAGGCATACCTTGTGTTACGAACGTAACCGACACAAGACTCTCTCACCTCTACCATGCGTCTCTACTGAGTGTACGTGGTGCTATGTGATAACGTGTCACAGTTCACTGTAGGGCCGTGTGAAATTAAATACCTACATTTATATTGAATGATATATAGCAATTACCAAAAAATAGGTTTCTGTAATATATATTATTGTAATTGTTATTGTTTATATCTTGTTTGTACTTTAATTGCATATTTTAATATTAGGCCTGCTAAATATCCTTGAGGCTCATCAGTACAAACATAGGCGATGCAAGAAACAGAGCTCTTGGGATCCAACCCCTATGCCTAACGTAGGGATTATGGGCAAAAACCCTCTCTGTTTAAGAAGGGCGTTTTTCAACAGTGGACTGAGACAGGTTTTCCATGATGGTCCACTTATCCCTTTCATAATTTTAAACATATAAAATATATCAATCTTAATAAATACTAGTAATAACAAAGGCTCAACAACATAATATTTCCAAAATGGGATCATAAAGTTTTTTTCGTAGAACTTTGTTTTGGCACAATTGGCTTAGGATGGTATTGGAAGCTCGTAGTACAACGGCTGCTTAATATTCTCCTAAAGAACTCACAACGACAAGGAATTCACAATGTAGTACGCGCGTTGGTATGTGTGCCATGGAATATTTACCATCTTTATTTAGGCTGTTCGACCTTTAAAATCTATAGGTATGGCTTTTACAGTCATCAACGTCCATCATTATTATCATCGAAGTTTCCTCTTTCCATTGGTGGACTAGGCCCTCCGTTTAGAACGACAAGAGTTAGGGTCATAATCTACCACGCTGCCCCACGGTAGATTGGCAGGCTTTCAACGAAACAAAATTAAATGTTCACTGTTGTTGAATGATGAAGCGACAAAAACATCCCAAGTATCTACATGTTGATATATTTTGAGGTATGAACTGAAATGTCCTTTACACCTCGTTATACCGACTGTCTTAATACACAAATTCATGCTTTATTCAAACAATGTGTTGTATAAATTCGCCATGAATGCGTCACCGCTCATTTGCTCTGCATATTTATATAAATTGTCTATCTCAATATGCTCCAGCTATTTATGGGGCGATAAAAAAACTATTTTTATTATCTTGCTCACCAATTGCTTCTTAAGGGTAGATTTACACTTTTACGATTTTACTGAAGAGATATTCGTAGACGGCTCTGTATGCGATTATAATAAATTCCAAGCGGTATATAGTTGACAAATAAGAAAATATTTCAAGTTAATCAATTGAAACTAAACGCGGACACAGGTTCCAAAATCCTTTCAATACAAAAAGCAACCAATTGCTTTCTGTACAAAAAAAATTGAAAACAGGCAAATCTTCGTTATTTATAAAAAGATCATGATAAATTAAAAAGAAATCATATTCAACATATTCCGTGAGAAACGTCAAGAAGGTACCCTTAATATTGCGTATTATTTTGGCGTTCAGTAATTCCAGTAATAAGGTACTTTTGTTACTCTAATTTTCCATTTTCATTTCCATTTCGTCGCGATAAAAATGTTATTCGCTGTATTTTTAAATTACGAATAGCTCTTATGGCGTGCTATTGGAGAGGCTTATGTCCAGCAGTGAATAGAAATAGCTTGATGATGATGATTTATAAATGCTTTATGTCATTATCCATATCATCGTCACCACTTTTCGTCATGGGTTTCCACTAACTCCGATAAGAAAATATTCTGGGGAACTATTTGAGGAGAAGAAACCTATTATTGTAAAATCTAAAACATTACGTATAGAAGTAGAAGCTTTGCAATTTCCATTTTGTCCTGAAACTTTCCACGCTCAATGGAACTGTGTGACAAAGAAGAGAGATGATATGTATCCAGCATTATTTTATAACAACTCTCATTCATCAAACAGCTTTGTTTTGGGGCAATCAATCAAAACAATCTTGCCATAAATGTGTGGGATTTTCATGAGTATACAGATTACATGACAAGGTCGTAATGTATACGTACAGATTCGTCGTTGCCTGCTAATAAATATATAAGATGATAGATAAAGTCACACGACATTCTAGATAAGATAATGTTTGCCTTACTTCAGGAAGCAGGTCTTATTTTGGAGATTCCTTTCAGTACAACCTTTAGATTGGCCAGATGATCCATTAGTTAGCAAATCCGAATGCTAAACCGGTGGTCGTTAGTTCGATAACTAATGGGAATAAATATTTTTGTGCCGAGAAGAATGTTAGGTTTTAGTCTGGGTGTAATTAAAAAATAACTGTGCAAATATATATCTATATGTACACATACATAATTCTGTAAGATCATCAGCCGTCTGATTACCATGTCACATGATTCCTACTTTGGAATGAAATAGCACTAAGTTGCATCCTAAAACATTATTATTAATTAGTATTAATAATATTTCATTAGAATATCTAGCAGACCACGTTGCGATGTTTTCAATTACCTCTGTATAATATTATACAGCTTGCAACATCGCAGTGCTAACTCATTAAACATTCAATTTTAGCTCGTGATGTCCTCACGCACTGCCGTTAATAGTCCGGCCAATTAGCGGCGTAAAACTTTAATTGCAACGTGTACATTTATAACGTTTTGCACTATATGGAAGCACATAAAGCTTTAATACGTCTGCACATCTCAAGCATACTAAACAGCTTAAACTACCTCCTCTCTCGAATGGACTCACTTTAGTGGAATATTTACAGAAAAAAAATTGCGTATGCTAAATTAGTAGTAGGAGAGTTCTGGAGTGGAGACCACGGCTCGGCAAACGTAGTGTA
>DWFT01000788.1:0-10695 GCA_018246795.1 Microceris patrobas patrobas
TTTAGCCGTGCCTATTTAGGCTGCGCTATACCGCAATCAGCCGGTCGCCAGAGCCTCGTCTGTTTTAGCAGGGTGCACCACGTGCAGGTGAGGTTGATTTGGAGTCCTGAGATGGTGGTTGGAACCCCTTACACCCCTTAGTATTAGTAACCTATTTATGGCAGGCAAGGTATACACGCCTGTTGATTGTAATGGTCACCTTTAGTATGCACACTAATAGAATTTAAAAAATATGAGAGAACGGTTTCTACTACAAATATATTCTAATATATGTAACTAAAGAATATTTTTAAAGATTGGTAATGAGCAAAGAAAATCGAAATTCCTAACTTGCGTCTGGAAAAGATTATTTCATATTAAATGTAAGAATTCATTGAATGTAGTCGGTCCTGTTGAGAATAATGATTATATTATAAAACAAAAATATTTCAATATGAAAACAAAAGAAACCGATATATTATAGCAAATATTAGTGTAACACTAATGCACGTTATCACGTTATCAAGTTATTGCTTACGATGTACAAACACTATAATCTTCATCCCTCAAATTCGATCACGACGGCATTACCTCCCTTAGAACCATTGTGAGTTGATTGCGTGAAAGCCAGAAAGAAAATGAGCACATTTATGAAATATGAGTGGCTCCAATCCGGTTTTAAGCGTTTTTATTTCCCAAAACCAAAGCCTTTAAAAAACTCTTTCGAACAGCGATAAATATACAAAAGGTCAGTGTAGCCTAAAGGTGTGCAAGGTGGATGGCGCGTTAGCAAATTGTACAGGCCTAAGCAGGATGGGTAGCTGAAAATCAATTTATTACACAGTGACGTCACGGTTCGCGCATGCGTAAGGCTTTCGGTCCCCGGATCGGGTTGCTAGATGAAAATCATTGTTACTTTTATTTCAGAAAGTATTACATTGGTAGACTCTTTCGCTTCAGTTAATAGCTAATAGTATTTTGTTTTCGTCATTATTTAAGAAACTAATTATTCTTTGTCCTTATAGACTTATGTTTTTGTTATATTCATATGTTTTTGTAATAAGAACACATTAAACGATAAAACAAAATTATATCTAGTCTACAACAACAATATGCCGTTTCTACGCGTCTTTGTACTAAGTAGCAAACAATAGAGCAATTGTGATCAAGTGCATCGAACGCAATCGTTGGGCTATTTTCGTTTTAATACTGGCAACATCTTTACATCTGGGCAGGCTGCTCGAAATAGCGCCACGCGGGGGGACATCAGTAGAGCGGCGACGGTGGCGCCGAAAGCACGCGATGGCGTCCGTCGCCGCATGGCTCCCGTTCGCGCGCGCCGCAGCCATCGGCTGGGTCCCTATAGCCACTCATCCACTTCCCCCGCCTCCAGTACCGAAAGACCGACGACGCGCCGAGGATGAAAAACTCCTTATCAATGTCTCCGGACGACGCTTCGAAACTTGGAGGAACACCCTCGAAAAATACCCTGATTCCCTCCTTGGCTCCTCCGAACGCGAATTCTTCTATGACGAGGACAGCAGAGAATACTTCTTTGATAGAGATCCAGATATATTCAGACACATACTTAATTACTATAGAACTGGCAAACTCCACTACCCAAAACATGAATGTCTGACGGGGTATGATGAGGAGCTTGCGTTTTTTGGCATATTACCAGACGTGATAGGTGATTGTTGTTATGAGGATTATAGAGATCGGAAGAGGGAGAACGCTGAGCGGCTTATGGACGATAAGCTTAGCGAGGCGGGTGACCAGAGCTTACCACAGCTCACAGACTTAAGACAAAAGATGTGGAGGGCGTTCGAGAACCCTCATACATCGACTGCTGCTCTAGTATTTTACTATGTCACTGGTTTTTTCATTGCGGTTTCCGTAATGGCCAATGTCGTCGAGACTGTCCCATGCGGGCACAGACCGGGTCGTGCTGGGACGCTGCCCTGTGGCGAACGTTACAAGATAGTATTTTTTTGTTTGGATACAGCATGCGTGATGATATTTACAGCAGAATACCTGCTCCGATTGTTCGCGGCGCCGGATCGCTGCAAGTTCGTTAGGTCTGTCATGTCGATTATAGACGTGGTCGCGATTTTGCCCTACTACATCGGGCTGGGGATCACGGACAACGATGATGTATCGGGAGCGTTCGTGACCTTGAGAGTGTTTAGAGTGTTTCGTATTTTCAAGTTCTCGCGTCACTCGCAAGGACTACGTATCCTCGGGTACACACTGAAATCTTGCGCTAGTGAACTGGGTTTCCTCGTGTTCTCTCTCGCGATGGCCATCATCATATTTGCCACTGTCATGTTCTACGCTGAGAAGAATGAACAGGACACTAACTTCACATCCATTCCTGCCGCCTTCTGGTACACCATCGTGACAATGACAACACTTGGGTAAGTCTTTATGTACCGTATTTACATTTCAGTCATTTGAAAGGGAAATAATACAAGTTTAACAATGTTGTACAAAGCTGACACCTGTCGCCGCCATTAAAAATGGAAGCGGGGAAATAGCTGTCATGGCGTCAAAGATTTCCCTCCATTAGGGGCTTACGCATTGAAATATAGATGTCGGTAACCCGAGTTTATTTTTTTTTATTTATGATTACGTTGCATGCCGGTATGCCGAGGGAGGTCGTACTCCTAAAGCAATTAAAAATAGAGCATAGTCTCTTTAAGGCTGATAAGTATTTTAATCATATACACACGTATAAAATTGGGTCAACATGCAAGCCATATTATGGTAATGACCGGAATTGATTTACCTAAAGCGGGTAGACGGTAAGTCGACCGTGTTAATTACGATTTAAAAAATGTAAACTT
Organism: Microceris patrobas patrobas; assembly: GCA_018246795.1. Taxonomy (NCBI): domain Eukaryota; kingdom Metazoa; phylum Arthropoda; class Insecta; order Lepidoptera; family Hesperiidae; genus Microceris; species Microceris patrobas. The sequence goes on from DWFT01000788.1 coordinate 2,826, forward strand.
TAGTGTTAACGGGGGTCGGCGGGTCTGCCGGCTATCGTCTTTTTGTTTGACTAAAGATTGAATACCAACATTTGTATCTAATTGCGTATCATTGGTACGTCGTCATGTAAAATTACTTTAGTTTTAAAATAAAACCTTCGACATTATTAAATGTGTTCTATTCTCTTGTTTTAACTTTTATATGGTTATGGTTAAGAATTCAGCCCCTCACCCCGGGGGTGCCGGGTTCATGGGTTTGAACCCGGTACCCCAGGGGTGAGGCGTGCGCCTCTTTATAAAAGTGAAATTTAAATATCACTTGCTAACGGTGAAGGAAAACATCCTGAGGAAACCTGCACACCTTAGAATTTATAAAAAAAAATCTAAGGCGTGTAAAGTCTGCCAATCCGCACTTGGCCAGCGTGGCAGACTACGGCCTTAAAGCTCTCAATATGAGAGGAGACCCATATTCCAACAGTGGAATTATAATGGGTCGATTATTATTATGATAATTTTATGTACCGATAGTATATTTAGACAAATAATATTATCTTACAAATTACAAACTACAATTACAAAATACAATTAATATTTTCTTACAACTTCCAAATTTACAAATATTCAGACCAACGTTATAATTAGAAATAATATTATGTTATAACATTCGACATAGGTCAAGTTCGACAGTTTCCGACAAGCGAGAGATAAGCAAAAGAAATAAACTAACAAACTACTCAAACGAAAATGTTAGTATTTTTACAGCTGCGTGACAGTGAATTATTTTTTTAAACATTAGTAACAAAATACAAGCCTTTCGTGATAGTTACTGGCCTTCCTTTGTTATAATTATTGGCCCGTGGCAAAAAATGGACTGCGACATCTATAGAATTATAATCGAATTATATTTTCGTAACTAACCAATGTTAGAAAATACATTAGGCACTGCTTTGATCGCGCACATTTTCATTCCCTAGCGTTCGTTTATTAGTGTATAGTATAAGTATAATAATGGAATATAAATAATTTTATATTAGTATTGGCGTCGTATATTGAGCCCAAAAACAAAATTAAATGTTTAATACTGTAGGCGTATAGATTTTAGCACTGATATATGGTTTGTTTTATGCAACCGTTTTAACATCCTAGATACACGTTTTTTCGCTGCTGAGGGAGATAAGGGGCAAGTATAATCTGGCTCCTGGGAGTGCAAGAGATACGGAGTAGTGGCCAAATAGTCCACCGAATGTTTTTATTTCAACTTTAAAATCTGAGTCTGGATTTATTATGGGTTTAAAATGGGTGTGACTGCTTAACATGCCCTTTAAGGAAGAAAACACTCTTAAAACGGTACGCTCGTACCTTTTGCGGTATTTCTTAACTTTATGGTTTGCAATCTGTATCGTGCGTCAGGATTAAAAGCGCCGTTTCACAAAATGCATAAAAAGTAATTAAATCCTTCCAGCTGTAATAGAAGCGAAAAACATCAAAGAAAATTACAAAATATGACTTCCTGTTTCCCTGTACAATCCTTGACATGTGTTATCGTAGCATGTTGATACATAATCAAATATTCACATTCTGCAATATAGTGTAATGGCTCCTCTGATTCTGTTTGAATAATACCTAGTTAAAATTTAAAATGCACTTAACATTCGTAAAAAATCTGGAATTAATGTGTCAAAATAAACTGCTAAAGATATATTAAAATACTTAGAGCCATTGCACAAACGTTAAGGTTAAGTACCAGTCTATTTTCCCTATTCATTTTTAGTTTTGCACGCTAAGTGAATGGTATGGAAACGACAACTATAGAAGCCGTTATTCATGAATATGAGATATACAACATGACGTTATTATAACCGTTAGAATTTTGCGGCTACACCTACATCATAGACGAATATCGAAATAACGTGTATCGAAATATCGTTTCAACGTGTTTGTGCAAATATTATTCTAATAAGCAACTATCCATAGACAATTAGATATCGTTTAATTGAAATTTTGGATTGACATTGCGGAGGCCTTCAAAGAATAATAACTGCCCATTTTGTCCAAATAGCATAGTATCTATGCGTTTATTTGTCAAAACGTAGGTATTTAGAATTCTGGTAATCACTTTTGCGCGCAAACTCGTGGTTTTTTTGCGCAAGATATCATCTATGAAACTCGAATATTTATCTGGAACACCAAGTGTAACTTATACGCTTTTGTTATAAGGTGTTTTAATTATGAACCATAATAGGTCTTTAAATAATCATATAACAGTTACATGATAATATCCCGGGGCTACACATATATTTTAAAATCAACTGAACTTAGAAGGTAATAAGCTTTTGTCATCCAATCAACTTATCATTATTGCAAATTCTGTTACATAACGTATGTTTTATAATCTCACTTGTACTTTCTTTTAATGTATTGTACAAATTTATTTTCTTTAATGCGTGTCGATTGAAACTAAGCAAATAATCTGGCGTGTTTTTATTCAGAATTTGCAACGGAAACTTGGTCAAACGCGAGATCATGAAGTATGTGTAGGTCATCGGTCTGAACCACACGTTCTGACTTACCAATTAACACCGATTGTTACTGTATTATACATATTATATGATATTTATTCATATTAACGGGATGTAACATATATGACGTGGTATGAGGACAATGGAACTTTACACTTAAAATCATTTCAGTGTGTGTAACTTATAGGTATTTTAAAAAGAATCACAATGGTAATGGTAATTGTAAACAGGTAATGGTTAAATTTATTTCCTTAGGATATTACCGGCCGCACCCATGCTATATATTTTTATAGAATAGTTCAACAATATGGACGCTATGGATGTTTCATTTTCTTTGTATTCTAGAAACATGTTCGATTACGTTGAGTAACATTATATGATAACAAAACAAAAATAAATACTAATCAAAATTGATTACATTTATCTTGACGTTAGATATGTAAGTGCTTTACATTTTCTGTTTGTCATAAATTGAGTTATTTTTTACACACAGTAATGAATTTGCGATGTTTTTTTTAATTTCTTAACAATAACGTATATTACTCCAGCCTTAATAATAACAATTATTTCTCTCACTTTTTTCAATTTTGTAGAAAACCAATATAAATCATATTGCATAAAGATCTAGGCCGCTTTCAAGAAAATAACAACTTCATTTGATATCGAAATTAGATTGTTTTGACAGTGAACAGGTGACAGAATTAGAAGATAACAGAGAATATTCGTACATGAGTACCTTTATAAAGATTTCGTCAAGTCTCAAACTGTATATGCATAGACTAATCTCGAAAACGGCTCAACAGATTATCGGGATGTTTACTGTTTTCGTCAGGATATCTTCAGCGAGATTTGTTTATTATAGACTTATTCAAGTCAATACGGGAAAAAGTTTTCCAAGAATATTCTGACTAAACTTTTAAGAACATAACAAAATCATAAAGGAAAATTGTTTCGCCAAATTCAATAATATATAACAAAAACCCAGCGGAAGCATATACATATGTTTAACTTTTGAGGTTAAGTCCACAAACCACTTCTGTGTATAAAATCGCATAAAATATAACAAAGATAATACATTTAAGGTTTTTACCTACTCTTACAAATATAGCATCTGTAATTAGCAAATTGAACGTTTTCTTAACCGGAAATATTTACTGGAGATCGAATTGGTTCATAATCATTAGAGCTCGATTAAGTGTCATAGAAGACAACAAAGAAACGTGACTGTAGCGGAATATATGGAAACGCCGAATGTATGACAGTGCATTGTTCAGTGTAGTGAAGCACATAAAATACGATATTCTTTTCGAAATCTATTACAATGTATTGAAAAAACCAGACTTTGCGTATCATTATCTTTGGATTTTTTGGGGTAGATCATCATAAATGTATTTGCATGAAATTATAAACACAATAAACATAGAATGATACCGTTTGGATTTATTTACTTTGTAGGTTTCCAACCTTCTTGCATTTCAATAGCAGTTTCGCAACACGAGTTTGACTATCAGTTTTTTGCGACCTTCAATGATTGGCTAAATATGAATAGTCGTGAAATAAAATGGTAAAGGTTGAATTTGATGTCGTCAATTGTACAACGTTTTACGTCCTTTCCTTGCAACTCCTTATAACCATTCGAAGCATAAAGTATTTGCACGCATTGTAACATACCAATAGGTATTTGATTCAGTTAAATGTGTAGTTAAATCGCAAAACTGTGATGTATCGATGAACATGGAAGGTATAGGAAATTCGAAATATAATAATTATATAGATACAAAGAAAAGATTAGAATTGGGTATAAGGTAAGTAATATAATATGGAACGGGACTATCTTTCCCTGTCAAGTTAAGCTTTGTATAGATTTAACGAGGCTGGCAACAGGCTCTCAAAAAATGGAATTAATCGCCAGATTGCCGACAGCCAGCGGTGTTGCTGGGAACTAAGGGGCTTACAAAGGACCGGTCGGCCATTGCCCTCACAATGCTAAGGTTGTTTTTTCTTCGTCTGCTTCGCTTAAATTATCATTTCCGACCATTGAAGTATAATGCGTTTTAGAAACTTTTTTATTCATGATAATTTAAATCAATCGAGATCTCTCTAATATTATACATAACTAGATACATTATTGATATTGGTAATGTGTTAGCATTCTACTCAATATTTAGGTGCTGTACTACGTCTGAATATAATGAGTCATTTTAATAACCTTTAAATCAATTACAGATATCAATGTATATTAGACAATACATATGAACAATATGAACGTATCTGATGAAACAAATACCCGTTTTTTATTTGATTATTCGATAACGAATGTCAAGTAATCAAATCGACTGATTAATATGTATGGAATATTTCATAGATAATTAGATACTATAATATTAAAAGATTATTTTCATAGACATTACAATATTAACAGATGTCATTTTTTTAATATTTTATGTTGTTATTCGTTATTCGTTGTTAGATATTATTTAGCTCTAGCAACCGGTAATCATTTTCTCTGAAAGACAATAGTTTTATACTTAAGTGTTCAAAACACCATCAGTACAGTCGTGAGTTGTGAAATAATAAGAGGTGAAATACGGCGGAAATTTCATATTTTCAAGCCTTACATTTGCGTTGCGTTATTGAAGAGATAATAACGGATCTGTCGGTAGTACCTACTGTAGATTATTTTTAAATATGCAAACATAGATCTAACGATGTGCTTTGCGATCATCAGTCATTTTATGAACCGTCGTAAACAGAACCGTGCTCCACTTTTTAATGTAAACGATTATTTGTCGGCGTTGAGTCACGGCGAGACTGGGGCGCGTTACACACAACTAGATTTGTATGTGTGTTATAGTAAACAGATGTATCTTACTCATCCTTTCAGTGATTCCAGACTGAAGTGGCACGATGCCCGGCTGATGAACGCATGGTTGACGTAAACGATCGGGTACTGTTTTGTTTGTGTGCTCGAATTGTGTCTATATAATAATCATTCATGGTGTGCTAGGCGGATGAACTGCAATGAACGATGTGCATCTAATTTGCCAGGTCTTTGAACCCGATTGAGTTCAAAATATTAAAGGCAACAGCCTGTAGTGTCGTGCAGCTGTCGGTCGCATGCAAACCCATCCGGCTACCTGTAATTGGGGATGCGCGCAGGTATACCTACTTTTTGTTCCTTTGTGCATAGTTCGTTCGTTTTCTGAATAATTTGGTAGGACCACTAGGGATAAGAATCCATTTTACCTGAATGTTTAGGGATCTTTGGTAGGTAGGTATATAATGTTTACAAATATGACATATTATGCTTACCGATATGAGCCAGATCGATAATGGGGATTTCGCATCGCGAGAGCAAGGTCTCCTCTTGAGGGACCGCCATTGTCTCCGCTGGCTGCTGTCAATCTGCGCCCGAACGCTACGGCCGGTGGCACTGAGACGCCTTATCACTCGCCCTCGGTAGGTAATTAGCAATTAGCGAGCGCGACACCGAACGATAGTAAAGGATAGAAAAACGATACTGATAAGCACTCCAAACACCTTACGGTAAGACTGAAACGTTAAAGTTTATTGAAATTGTGAATGGTCTTTTGATTACCCCTGGTATAGAAGCGTTCAGAACTCATTTGCATAACCTTGTAGTTCCTGCTCGAGGCGTTCTGCGATCTCACGTAGCAGCAATAAGCTATACTGACTTGACACATTAAAAATTGGTTGTCCTGGCTCTCTCACAGTAAGTTATGTTTAGGAATCGTTGCTCCCGCGTGCGGCCCGTCGGCGTCCCGCGCCCCCCGTCCCTCGGTTGGCGAGTTTCGAATGTCTCTCACGAACAAACTGGCTCACCGTGTGCGATGAGCGTCACTCTGGCGTACGATGTGGGCTCTCACTTGTATATCATCGCGCAGACTTTCGCAATCGAGTGGCGTGTGGAAATCGCTCCGCCTTGAACACACTGGAGAAAGCGTGGGTATCGGCACGGCGCACGGACGGCTCGGCGTACGGAGTGGCACTGGCGCGGCGCTCGGGCTCCACGGAACGGACTGACTCACGCGGACAATACGCCCGCCGCTCACTTCGCGTCACTGCTCCCAGCGATACCACCACCACACACACTTTACTCTGTCGTTGCTCTACCGCACACTACTCGGTACTTATCTAGCTATAACTCGTATACAATCTCGCCCCTGAACCACGGCGCCGTTGCGACAGTACTTTATTCTGCTATACTACTTTATAAATACACAGAGAGTGTATGATGAATCAAAAGGGGCGACAAAGCCGTATCTTATTATGTCGCTGCGTGTTAATTTACATCAATTGTATTCAACTTTTCAAATAAACGTTACACCATATTATAACAGTAATTTGAAATAAAAAGTAAGCAAAATAATAGAAAATATTCACTATATTTAGAAGTGAAGTGAGATTTATTTATTTATATTGGGCAGGAGCATTAATTTACAGTGAGTCCGGGGATCATTTGAGGCACCGCTCGAAGTACGAGGAGCCGACGTACCCGCCGCGCATGGCCCTCTGCACGTGTTGTTCGAATAATCGCCTGTTGCTTTGTAGTTCGTCCGCTGCTTCCTTATTCAGTGGATCTTCGGGGTTCGGTTCCTTAATAAAAAAATTACATGACAAAGGCTCTTCACACGCATGGAATTTAAAAATAAAAATTGTTAAGTGTTTTATAATGGGTTATAAACTAACGTAATAATGGTTTAAATTTACCATTAAGTTAAAGAAGAGTATTTTTCATACATTTCTTGATCATGCTTTGATGTTGTTAGAAAAAATTTCAAAGTAAAATTATCGTAACAAAGTCTTTGCTTTCCAATTTCATCAGGCACTCGGCTGACATTTGTGATTTAGAGAGCAATCTCATGTTTCAAGTGATGATGGTCTTTTAATACTAAATAATTGTCATAATAAAGGTTACTAAATGGAATAAATGATTTCGGAGAATAAAAAGCGACATTCTGATTATCAATCTCGGCAAACCTAACATCTGATTTGTTAGACAGTGAGAATAAATTTTACTTATGAGTTTCGATAGTTATTAATTTTTTTATTATTTTATTTCTATTGCCTATAAGGTACTCGTCTTGAAGATATGTACATCCATATGTATATTTAACAGATTTGTTATTTATGTGATATATACCTACCAGGAATAAATATTGTAGACCATAGACTATAGAATTAACAGTGAGCACTGGTTTCCAGTCTTCCCTAAGTATGTTGAGGCACACGTTACCCTCCAGGTCTATGTTTGGATGGTACACCGCCGTTTCGCACTTAACTTTGGGCGGCTCGTGAGGATAGTTTGGTCCTACCTGTGTGAATAAAAACGGTTGTATTTGTTAAAGTCG
>DWFT01000789.1:0-10681 GCA_018246795.1 Microceris patrobas patrobas
CAACAACAAAACAATGTACAATCGCAAACTGAGATGTTTCCTCATCTGAAAAATAAAAAGATGATGTCGGCGACACGGTACGACGCGTCGTCAACGGTGTAGGCAGTAACGCAACGACGGTGACGCAACCGGGTACCAAAACGTAGACGTAAATGTTCACTGTACCATGAAAACTATGGTAATACACCGTTTGCTAAATGACCGAAAACCGTGATGGCCCAATGAAGGGAGGCAGCAATGTTTTCATTGTAAATCGCATGAAACGTTGCATACCATTTATATGTGGCACTATATTATACTGGCGTAGTCGATTAGATTAGATCTTTGAAGGAATTTATCATATTATAATCTATACTAATAATAACACTATAACCGATCTGTGTCTGTACATAGATGTTTAAAAAAATGGTATTAGAGATTTTCATTAATGCAATAGGAATGGAAAAAACAATTTTTGTTATTTTTGTTAGTCAATGCATTTGTACGCACTAATCCTCAGAACGGCTTAACCGATGTGCGTGCGGTTTTTGCTGGTGTATTGTGATAAACTCCAGTTAACATTTAGTTTATATATTTCAATCGGTACACGATTTATAAAGGATATTATGTCAATCAAAGGAATATATCAAACTGTTATTAGCAATAAAAGTGTTTATTTTATAAGCATAAAATTTTGGTTACACTGTAGAACCTATGATGAATGAAAGTTTATATGATTACAAAGTTATAAAATGGATAGTTTCGAAAATAATACTACCAATATAAGTTGAGTTCATATATATACGGTCAGACGATTTAAGTGAGGTTCAGCTTAAACTGGAAAATTAGTAATACGTGGCCAAGTCTGTATAAAGAAAAAATATATATACTGCATACATGGTTTAAAACCAACGCTTCATTCACACAATTTCCAGCCAAACAGCGAATGGTAACACTTAACTAATTGGTTTGGCGTCTATGATTCATTGGTGAGCTAAATATCTATTGCTCATTTAGTAATGTTTACCTCCATAAAGTATATGCACTGCAAGCCAGGTAACAAACCATAGAATTATAACTGAGAGATACACTATTACAGTACTGTTAATATACACAAGAGGTTCAGACGGCGAAGTCTCCGGGACGACTTGACTCCCATCAACCTCGCATAGGTCCGACATTACGCACCACGAGTATTAGTCAGACCACCCCAAAAAAAATACAATTTATTTTTCAATTTCGATTGCTTGCAACAGAAACTTAATACGTCGAATCCCATGCCAGTATTTAGATTCAAAATGTAAACTATATGCTGCTTGCTATGTAGTTTATTTACATCAAAATTTCCACTTATGAGACTCAAAATAATACAGTAAACATTTTAATACCTCGAATGCGCGTTCACCGTACACATGTACACGTTATTTACAAACGCATTTATTTCACGTGACGTCACCACTCGCACATACGCATATCTTGATGCCGTAAATTACATCTGTCTTATCGCTCTTGGTTTCAAGATAATAAATAATACATTCTTAACACAAACGCACGTTGCGGCTCGATTATACGAGTAGAGCAGTACGGAAAACACGCACAAGACACACTCGTAGCAATACAATTCTTCATAGGCAGAGTATAGAAGCAAGGTCGTGGTAGGAAGTACGGTTAACAAAGATAAAGATCAAACCGATTACAGATATTCTGCTGCCCTGGCGGTAGGTAGTGAAAGAGAAAAATCGAGTTCACGAAATCGTCATTTGGCTTGATGCGTACCTACGTATATCACGACCGGAGACCAATACCGACTGGTTTTACGAGGCTTTCAACAAAGAGAAATTTATTTACCTATTCTAATTCCTCCATCACATCAAGATACTTACAGAATAAGTCAATGAGTAAGAGTATATAGTTCAATACATACCTACAGGCTAACATTTTTGTTGAGGATATACATATGTACATATACTATAAAGTCAAGTACAGACCTGGGCGTGTCTCAGCTGGTTGACGAGAGTGGAGCACCTCTCCGGATCCTTGCGGCCGTCGAAGGAGTCTAGCTCCGCGGCGATCATGTTGAGCGCGTCGTCCGCGAAGAAGAACTGAGCCAGCAGTGAACGGTCGTCCCTCTGCGAAATAAACACTACATCAATGTCTCCTGCTTAAAACATACAAATGTGGTAACACTTATTTTTAATAAAGAATGTAATGTAATAATAATTAAACACACTTTATTATTTACTAATTTATGTAAGTCTATTTAGAAGTAACATCATAAAAATTAGTGCAAGTCCATTCGCCAGAGTCGATACCCAGAGGGGGTAACTATTCCTTTCCTGAATCATTATATTCCTAATATAATTCGTCTGTGCGTATGTAGGTATGTCACTGAAGCCTTCCTAATCGGCAAGAACTATTTAACGATTTTTTTTGGCTGGGTTGGTCGAGTGGTAGCTGAATAGTTTAGATACACTATTGGATCTGATAGGTTGAGTTGCCATCGACTTCGACAAATTTATTTCCTAATTTATGAAAATCGCAGATAAAATCATATATGTATGTAAGTACAAAGTATCACCTACACTCAATATTTTGTAAAATGAAAATCAAATTAATGAATATTGACGTTGTATTGAAAGAGAAAGCAAAACAAAAGTAAAACGATTTGCCAGATCCACCAGTACGAAACATAATCATTACCACCGACACCCGGGTACTTCCCTGTGCGCTGCTGATAACTTAACAACATTCACTTGCCGAAACGCACTGGAGTTACTTTTCCTAAAAAATGAAATTAAGTAAAGCATAGGTAAGCAGTTAATAATAAATTAACCAAGTTTCTCCAATGAACACTCATGTTTACAAAGAGTTGATGGAATAAAAAATCAAAAATAAACAACGTCGAAAAAATGCACCTGACATTTATCGCGGCCAGTCGTTCACGTGCGATGCGCGTGCGCATGACATAATTACGATATCGCAGTGAGTTGCACTAGTTTCACTGTTTGTTGTTTTATTTTTAACAAAGACGTAACTTTCCGCCTATAATCCCCGAAGGGGTAGGCAGAGGAGTGCAGTCCATTCCCATGTTTCACGTTACGTTTACGTCACACAATGTAAATGGTGAGCCAATTGCCATACATCGGGCGCAAATCCAGACTTGGAGTATTTTAACAGTATACTCTTTGTCTAACGAAGAACGACTTAATTAATCGGACTTTACAATAGTTTCAAACACCGAGATTACCTATGTACATTGTCATACGTATGTACATTATCATAGAACACTGCCCAACTATGTACTTTGATTAAAGATGATGACGCGATGTAATATAAAATCTCAACCAGTTTATGGACAAAAAATATAGTGTATAAAGAATTCTCATGTGAAATGATCTTGTTGTACATATATGTTATTCACCCTCGCGGAATGTTCGAGAGACCTTAGTAAGGTTTTACAAGGAAAGACTAAGTATAACCCTTCATAAATGCGACTTAAGTCTCGGGCATATATTCAGTAAGTTAAATGGTCAGAATCTTAAAAATCACAAAAACTCAAGACAAGATGCCACCAACAAATTCAATGCATGTTTAGAGCTAAAACGTTCGCTCCAGAAACTGTGTACAATACAAAAAAAGGAAAAAAAATATACAAAATAAAATGAATAAAACATAACCACTTAAAAGAGAACAGGACTTATTTTTACTTTCAAATAAAATCGCGGTCAAAGATAAGGGGTAATAATAGCGTGCATAATTAAAGGTGCAACGGCCTTGACAAAATTATACGTAAAATTATATTTTGGATCGTCAACAGTCTACAAGTAATACATTTTACTAAACCTAATCTCAAGCGGGTCATAAAAACCGTAATATTTTTCAAAATATCGTCTTCCAAATGATATTCCTTTGAACATATGTATTAAAATATTAGTGAAATACATATATGAACAATTTTTATTTTCCAAACACTTCGACCATAAAATATTTTATAGCTTTAGTACTTACTGTCTTCACATATTGCTTCTCGTTTATTCTATTGGCAGAACTTATATACAATGAAATATGGATTTTAATACGTGATAAGGAATTACATGATAACGTGTTTTTTCATATCAATGAGTATTCATTATCAATGAGTAGGTAAGTAATAGAAGAAATTTTTTCACACACTTTTTTAACAGTGTACTTATAATAATTTGTCTATTAGATTTTTCTAATTTCGAATTTCTAGTAGTGACTCGGAGTCTAGCGTTGTGCCCGATGTATGGCAATAAGCTTACCACCTATTCTATGGGACTTAAACGTAACTAGTGAAACGTTGGAGCGTACTACATTCCTCTGCCTACCTCTTGGGGATTACAGAGGTGATATTACGTTTGTACTTACAACATTTATTTGGTCACATCGCTACTTACAAAGAAAAGAGAAATCGTAACAAAACAATAAACAAATTCCCCAGAGTCATAAACATGTATTTTTTCTCAAGATCATTAACATTAGTGCCCCAAAATATGGTCATTGTCCCGTTTACAAATGCTTAGAGATTCGATTATTTTTACGAACATAATATTGAGAAATATTTCTAATACTTATATTTTGGGCTATCTGTGAATACGGGGCATCGGCAGCACGATTAATATCAGCTAATGTACGATATGATTAGCATTTATGTAATTGAATTTGTCAATGAACCCAAGTAAGTTCGGCGAACAATGATTTGTATTATCTTGTTGCCAAAAGAGATATTGTCATGCAATGTATTTATAGCGCCTAGTAACAAATTGTAGACGTCATCCAACTCATCCACAATAATCCGCACTACGCCTTTCTGAAACTACAGGGAATTCCACGGTATGAGAAAATTTAATACAAAGGGGATTTCATACATGACACATGCTTATTAACGTACAATACATACGTTTTTCGGAATAAAATCCGAATAAAACAGCAAAACAAATCCAACTTCACTAATATAAACCAAAGTAGTACGAGTAGTACGAGTTGGTCGGTAACATTCTAGAAACGTCGATCATTTTCTAAGATAAGAAATAAAATTAGATGCTCCAAATAAACTTCGATCACGAAAACGACAAAACTCCTTATTTATTTCGTTCCATCATCATCATTATTAAGGAGCATCGAAAGTATTTTATTGCAACAAAACAAAGAAAACTCGAGACCTTTGTAAAAACTGGCCGAACTGCGCCATTCGAATTCAAGTTCAACGACCCTTTGATCCTTCCAGAACACGGGGTAGGGTAACTTGACGCCAAAAATTTTAATCGGAAAGCCTAACAATTCTATAATTATTTTTATATGGAGCAACTCTGACTCAACTGCCATATTCATATCGACTGGAACAATACAAGGACGAAAGTACCTACGCAATACCGTGTCTTAGTATACAAGGATCTATTTTATAGCACTAATATGTGAGATTATCATAATCCATCTATGTATATTATAAATATATTTAATTAAATCAACTACTAAAGGTAGCCGTTGAAGACCAGCTGAGAATTCAAATTCACGGAATTTGTATTGTATTGGTGTTTTAAATCAAATTGTTTATTATTCAATTTTTCAATTTTTTTTCATATACTTTTTAAAAAGGTATCGCTTTTCACAAGTAACTATGTAAGTATCTATGTCGTATGATCTAATATTGCGTAATAAAATGTAAATAATAACATGCAAGCATATATTATACATAATTATTATACATAATGTTGCTGATTATGATATCTTGTGATCCGACTTAATCTATGAAGATGTAACGTTTTATAGACGTTTATTACAGATTCTATATTTGTATGGTTTTCCCTGTATCATTGTTCCATTAATGTATGTCAATGATCAAAACTACCGAGAGAAGCCAAGACTCGTCACCACACTATCTTGTCTAAATTGGTCAGACACTGACAGATGGGAAATGAATATGGGTGATAAATGTGGAAGAAGCACGACAGGTACGTAAGGATTAAGACATATACTTGGCACAGTGTTCTCTCTGCCTATCCCGTAAGGAATCTGGCGTGATCATATAACGAACGAACGAAATTGATAGCCAATCTTAAATGTATTCGAATTCTGTGGAACAATATTTTAAAGTAAATAACTTGACATTCCAAACATTTACAATCATAACGATGCGCGCGACAAGAATGTCACTTTCTCACTTTCGATATTTTGTATATCGTATTTTAATATAACAAAGTTTCGTACATATATGGAACGGTCGTACGTTACACTTAATCACTTAAACAATGTTATGACACAAATCATCTATGGCGACTGACACCAGCTGATCGAAGACTAGAGTTGTCTACCTGGGCATTTCTAAGTATTCTAGATGCCGACGAGTAGCAGCGCGGGGGTACGACAAACTTCGCTCTTCGATCCTCAACCCGCATGCCCACCATCGGGACCACGGGCAAAAGCCCCATTAGGGGAAGCTTATATCCAGAAGACAACGACAAACATATGAGATTGTCCATATACATAATTACATTCATTGAAGCCATCGACACAAGAACGCGTATACCTTCCAACAGGGTCAGCATCATCAGTCCGCATTCTCGGGAAAATGTTATCTGTACCAGAGCGTGGTGACCGTGCGACTCTCACACGTTTCCTTTCATGTTTTCATGTTTAATTACAGCTGATGTAATTGTAGTTCCAACAGTTGATAAAATATAAAAAAGAGTTCTTTTCAAAGCAACTCAATACTTACTCCGTCGTGCACTTTCCCTGTCATTGCTAGAAGTTTAAGTTGGATCATCCAAACCGTACCTAATAATAATAAACAGGATCGAGTACGCAAATTCCTCTGAAAAGGTTTTCATGAGTTATCCAAAATTTATACCAGTTACCAGTATAAGGATGGATCCCAAGCTTAACAGAAATTGAGATCAGTAAAACACAATTTAAAATCGTTTAAAACATCATGTACAATTCCGTAGTCTGTTATTATGTCGATTAAAATGTAGGTTAGAAAAGCTGTGTGTTTACTTGACTTTATCAGTAATCGTTAGTGTACTTACGGAGACGATTAGTCACGACCCGTTCAGGTGCAGAGGCGAGACAATGTAATTTTATAAAACCACCTAATTATCGACTAGAACAAGATTAATCAAATTACATTATTACCATAATTCAGATTTGACAATTTTTCCTCCATTAGTTTGATCTGTGTTTTACATGTTATTCGTTTACAAATCCCACTAAATATGATAGTGAAATTTCTTGTATTTACATGTATTAAGCATAGTTGCACATTGATGAACTAATTGAACAATTTCAATAAAAATACATATATAATTACATAACATCCCATTAAGAATATGAGCCTACACTAGCATATTTAAGTTGCCGATTATCATTTATTTCCGTCCAGGAAAAAAAATGTAACAAGATTCTTATTGAGATATATATAACACATACATACATACACACTTATATACATACATATCATACATATTCATACAATACATGTATTGCATACAATACATGCATTGTTGCTTTAACTTTTCTTATTCTGAGAGGAGATCTGAATTCAACAGTAGGACAATAAAATGCCTGTTGATAATGGAAATTATGGCGATGAATTGTTGGTGATGTTGGGTATTTTCGAAATAGATACAATTATAACGTCACACACGGATAATATTTACGTTAGAATGACGATGAGTCTATCGAATGAGGAAATACGACTCTTCCACCCACTTTTAGACATCGATATGTCTGTACATATCGATATTATTTAGTCAAAAACTATGTAGTGTCAATAAATCTTTCAAGATTCTTTTTAAATTTTCCTCAAAAATTAAGTAAGATGACGGTATTATTTATGACCACCGGTCAAAAGAATCGGAATTTGATGAGCCGCATATAAAACATAAAAAAGGAAAAAATAAACAACCATTCACTATTTCAAATTCTCTCAACTAATAAAAGCTGAAGTCCCGTTGATCGCATAGAGAAAAGTAAAACATACCAACTTAGAAAATTGATTTACTTTGATATGAATACTTTTTTTATTGTTTAGCCGATTACAGACAAATGATCGCCATCTTTATCACATTGTCAGCGAACACGACACAAAACCGTGTACGCTCACTCCAGTTAGAAGAGCGGTTTGTTTTATTTCTCGATGACACATCCAGACATCACATGACTCGCCACATATTGATTGATATTTAATGTACAACACAGCCTTGACACAGGCATGGACATACACATATTTCTATCGATACAGAAGTAATGGTAATAAAAAAAGACAGCAATTCGTTCATAGACAAATAAAACTCGAGAATCTTTTCTTGCCTCCAGTTTATTATATAACTTACTAAGACGTAAAAGTTACATGTGTTACGGTTTATGATTTTTATAGGCAATATATGTATGTATATCGAAGGTGTCAAACGGGATGGGCATTGAATCCAGGTCATGTCTGTCTAATTTCCAATATTGCAGCTCTACCACGACACAGAGCGCGCATTAAGGAAATTTGAACGCATCAAAGGAATATATAACAACGAGGTATGGAAAGATATTCATTCCATTGACGCAGACTAAGAAACTGCTTATCCTCCATAAGAACAAAGTTAAATGACCTTACAAGTAGTCTCATTATATCCGGCTTTAAAAACTTCAAACTGTTCAAAACTAAAAATACTTATAGATGAGAAGTCGTGTAAATGATATAAAATAGAAAATGGCGATAAAAAATTGCATTTTAAGATATTACGCCAATTCTTCGCAGACACTTTTTGTCGATAAACGCACGACGGCTCATAATTTACACTTGAACACACTAATGAAGTGTTGGGCAATGAATATTCGTGAGAGAATCACGAATACCGTGAAAGCAGTGAAGATGAAAGGTCCTGCTTCTTTTTATTTGGTGTACGTTTCCTGTCGCGACATATTTATAAAGGAATACAGAGCTAAGTTTATTGCAACTACACGCTTAGTAATTATTGATAGTACAACTGACATTTACACGAAAAAATGATCCAATAAGAATACTGTCCGCGTTGAGCAATTAAAAAAACAAATGTATATCATACATATTTTTTTTACAAATTAATATTATGATTATAATTTTTTTTCTTCTTTCATCATCAGAATTCTTTTAATTGTCCATTGCCGGTTTTTCTTTGACAAACCAATTTTCTAAGCAAAACCTTCTAACTTTATCTCGTAACACCACGCCTGTAATCTCCGAAGGGGTAGGCAGAGGAGCTAGTACACCCCACGTTTCACCAGTTACGTTTAAGTCCACAGTGGAATAGGTGATGAGCCTATTGCCATACACCGGGCACAGATCCAGACTCCGAGTCACTACTAGACATTTCTACTGGAAAGACTAAGTGACAAAAATTTGAATATTAACTGACCCGGGAATCGATCCCAGGACCTCTTGATTAGTAGTCGCGCTTGCAACCAGTCGACCAACGAGGTGGTCTAAAAGGCAACATCTTTTAGAAATTACGGTTCTTTATTTTAAAGTTTTCTTTTATTATTCTTATGGCTTTATTAAACTAAGGCTCACTTAGAGCCATATATTTGTTACATAGTAGGTACTTTTACTACCCGATTAAAGTTATTGGCCTCGTTTTAAATATGCCGTAATATATGAATTTAAACGTAATCGTTTTTCAGATATAAAGCTCTATAAAGCTTTACAAAGCTTTCAGATATATGGAATATATAAATTCAAATATATATTCCATATTTCAATTTAAACGTAATCGTTTATCAGATATAAAGCTCAATAAGCAGATATATTGTAGCGATTGCTGTAGTATGATATAAAATATATACTCTTTAATTGCTATTAAATAAAGCAATTAGCGAGGGAGTTTTACGGGAGCGAAGGACGTTTGAATATAGTAGTGAGGAAGCGTGCGAACTAAAAGTTTCGAAAAACCATCTGAAATGACTGAAATCTTGGTATACGAGTAGCTACTCGGTAATCTAGAAATGTTATAAGTTGAAGCCGCCATATTTATATCCTTTTTTACCTGCACGGTTTATAGGCATACACACAGTGAAACATGTACGCACAGTGAGGATTACCCACACAGATGCTACTTCCCTCCGTAGGTTGTTCCGTATTTCTATCCAATGGTATACTCAGTGCTCAGTGTCACAGTTGCGCTTAAACGGTGTTTAAGTTACAGTAATTTAGGAAAGCCTTTATAAAAACATATTTACAAAAATATGTTCGCCACCTTTTGCATACTTCTTACCTTTCTACGTCCTCCTTCCCTGCTGATCTTCAGATGAGCTTATGACTCTTCGTATTATTCCTGTATGAAGAAGAGAACTCATCAGTTCAGCTGGCGGCTGACTACGGCAGAAATTATGCCAATTCCGTGACGTTACATTGTAAATATTTTTCTGTCGTTATACTCTTAGCACAGTGATCGTTGTCGTCCTGGTTGATGGCTCGCATTTTCAAACGTCGCCATTCCTCATTGATGGCATGCATACTTTATTCGTACTGCCATCTAGGAGGAGGATAGACATACTATACGTTCATACCTAATGGACTAACATACAATGCGAATGTCGATGGATGCAGGTATCCGAAGAGATCATGAATCACCTATCTACCGAAATAGATCAAATTCTGTTTGATGGGGAGTCAGAAATCTCTAAAATCGACGCCCGTCTAAGGAGACAGTATTGA
>DWFT01000790.1:0-10681 GCA_018246795.1 Microceris patrobas patrobas
CTCTAACGGTGTCCCACGTCAGCATATTCTGCACCTCAGATGTTTTTTCGCCTCGCGATAGCCTCAGTTTGTATGATAATTTGGCCAAAACAGTATAAATTATAATACATTTATGTGTATTATTCTGTGGTCTCAATGATTCGCGCCGGTCTTCCAAGTGGACGAAAAACCTGTTTGTTAGAATTCATAAGACGCCATAGTTACAAGTGTCCTACAAAACGCTTTAAAATGTCATCGTATGTTTTTTATTTAAATTGAAAGCCTATTTGTATATATTGTAAATGCTTCACATCCTCTCTCGACAATCGCTGCTTCTATAAGAGACTCTAGTTTTACCATAATCGCATGGACAGTATTATTGTTATTATATCACCTCGCCTGGTCACTTACGGGGTAGGCTGAGAGTACCGAGTGTTAAATAACTATCCTTACAGACCTGCCATGCTGCTGCCACATTGATCACGTCATTGTTATCATTAGGCAGTTGGCCTTGGGGGTATGAATGAATGACATCCGAGACGATCTCAGCTACGGCGACTGAACATTTTATATTTAAAACGTAACATCGCGCCTGTAATCCCCGAAGGGGTAAGTAGAGGAGTATAGTACAACCCCACGTTTCACCAGTTACGTTTATGTCCTATGGAATAGGTGGTAGGCCTATTGCCATACACCGGGCACACATCCAGACTCCGAGTCACTACTAGAGATTCTTAATTAGAAAAATCCAATAGAACCTAACCCGGAATTTGAACCAGAATAATACAGAATGACTGTACTGTAATATAACATTTTGTCTTATAAAATCGCGAACTTCTTCACCCTGAAAGAGGTTGTTTAAAAATGTATGTACCTATTCCATGGGACGTAAACGTAACTGGTAAAATGTGGGAGTGTACTACACTCTTCTGCCTACCTCTTCAGGGATTATAGTTACGTTTTTGTACTATAGTCGTGTTCATAATATGTATTTAATCTGCAATGAAGTGATGCGAACATATTAAAATATATGTATATTGTATATAGACCTATATATAGATAAACATTTGTGGGTTAGAATGAGAAGCAGCAAACGATCAAAACTCTCCAGTGACTCAGCCAGCCACCAGCCACGTGTCTTTGCGGTGATTATAAAAGACAGATTTGTAGGTACGTGTCCGAAACTGGCGCGCTTTGACGTACGTACATAATTATCGGACACAGTCCGCTAACGCGCGAAGGTCGTACGAATACGACTCGTATAGCTGTTGCGGCTGGATAATTGAAGCTGCTTGCCGCGAAAATCCAACAATGGAAGCCTTGGCTTGGTGTTTGGCCTTTAGAAATTGCGTATAGGTGGTGAACAGAGAGACAAGTTGCCAAGAACAGTGTTGCCAGTTGCATAAACCATAGCCTTTGAATAGCTGCTAACATCTTATATTTCCAACACTATTTCGAAAAAATGATCAAGGCCATCAGCCTGTCCTAGTCCACTGTTAGTGTTAGTTCTCCCTTGCTGTTACACTCCATCGACCCCTTACCTTCCCTATATCTCCCCCTCCACCAATGTTCTCATTGAAAATTTGTTTTGTGGTGCTCCTCCTAATTCTACATCAACAATGTCTTACATACTCGTACAAAGCATGTTTTTCGCATTTGTATTACAAACAGGGCCGGCGAGTGTCAAGTGTCTTTTAATATATTCACAATGATAACACAGTTGGGAATATAAACATTACTTCACATTCAAATAACATCTCTTTAATTTTATGAAAATTTGTTTTAATACTTGACTGCCTCGTTGATCGAGTGGTTGCAAACGCGACTGCTGAAGAGGTCCTGGAATCGAACTCCGGGTCGGATAAAGTACTATCGGGCTTTCTATGTTGAAATTCCCAGTAACAGCTTAAAAGTCTGGACTTGTACCCGGCGTATGACAATAGGCCCATCCCCTATGCCACGTTGGTCGGATAACATAATTAGTGAATCGCGGGAGTGTACCACACTCCTCTACCTACTCCTTCGGAGATTACAAGCATCATATTACGTTTGTCACAGACAAAAAGTAGCCAGAGCATTCAAATATTGTAAAAGTGACTTTTAGGTCAATACACAAAATTACTGGCGGTTTCTATGATATGTACGGTATGTACCTCCAACAGTGTTGCAAAGGACTAAGATGAAATGAATAGAAATAAATGTATTATCCTCTAATATTCCTAAACACGTTCTTTTGTCTGTGTTTTTGCAACTATACGAGAATAAAGGAATGATTGTGAATGTGGACAGGCGTTCATTCATTGTTCGTTACGCGTAAAAATTCTTTATTGAAAGTGACTGTCACTCAAATGTCAAAACATTACATCGATATGAATTTCTCGCCTAATTTTCCATGGAATCGGAAATTGTGCCAGTTGTGTGGGCAGACCTCAATAAAATACATTCATAACAGCTATTTTGTACGTTGATACTGCATAAAAAATATACTTCAAATGTAAAACGATGACGTATAGCCTAGTGTGGCATATTTACCTAATAAATATTTAGTTATTTAGCACTTTTAAAAATATACAAATATCCAATACTATAGAGTATTAAACGGTCTCATAATACGTACAAATGTTCAAGCATTTTCAATTATATGGTCAGCTTCTGTAATGGAATCGAACTCCTTTCAAATAAATGTTCATTTCCAGTAGTGTGGTCAGCTATTTTAATAGTACAGAACTTCCTTTATAACAACTGACAGCCTCCGCGTTGTCTGCCGGCGGTTCCGGCACGCAGCGCGGCGGCGGCGCGGGCAAATTATAGACGAATCTCTGGAGGTATTATTTTTTCAACGCACCGGGTGAGAAATGCGTGATTGGGGGCCGGCTCCAGATTACAGAGGAGACACGCCACCGGCCGCGCTCTCACCCACTTACCATCATTATTTAGACTGTAATAAAGTGTTAGTGAGTAATTATTGCCACCCAACAAGTAAAAACTATTGTATAGACAGCGATACCCCACAATCAACGGCACATCCGAACCTCTGCCTGCTACATCTGATTCTATGAAATCACGGTATCGAATCGTGTCGATAGCGAAATAATATTCATACGTAGATATGTAGAACAGATCGTAAATTAGTATACCGCCAATTTTAACACGTCGAATCGCGTCAAATGCTTAGAACAATTTTATGCAAATTCCGACCCAAATTGCATGTTTAGAGTGAGAATGTTATTTAGAAAATTATAGGATTGGAGCACCGACAGCAGATTGCTGGAAGCAATCGGCGCGCTTGTTATAACTATCATGAGTAGCTATTACGTAAAAGTAGTTCGTTAGTTCGTGCTTTGCTCTGTTATGAGGTAGAATAATAATAAAATTATCGTAATCTATGCAGCGAGGCGCTGACAGACAGAAAGTCTACTTTAAACAGCTAGAACACCCATTGTTACCAGTTTTTAATTTACATTCATATAGCCTCAAAAAGAAAACCATTGCAAATTAGGTAGTTATCGCACTGTAGGTACATGGCTGGTGTAAAGGTCCGAAGGGAAATGACGGTAACAAATTAATTTGATGTTAATGTGTGTGTTTCGAGTGTTGCATGGAACGCGGTCCGCTGATTATAAGGCGGCAGGTAATAGGCGCTCGCGTTCCACCCTATACTCAAGTTAATGCTCTCGCAATTTCACTCAAAAACGAATAAGGAAAAAAAGATTTCGGGCCCCAAATGAGAGATGGCGACGTGAGCTGCCTGTACCTTCACACCGTTCAGCGGTCGATGGACATGTGCTTGGTCCCAATTAGGTGGTATTATTGTCAACGTGACAAGTCCGGTGTCGGCCGGGCTGGCCGTTAATGAATTCGCTTTTACACAAACACATACACAAAACCTGCTTCACTTAAACTGCTATTATTTATTAAAATATTGAAATAATATTTTTTATACGTACAGAGTATTAAGCAAATGCGCATCAGTTACGAGTAGCCGCTACCGGACGTAGAATATAACCGTGGCCTAAAATAGAATACTGTCGGTTTATTAGTGGCAGTTATTACTCGTTTTTAATGAAACTATTAATTGACTAGTGCCTATAAGTAACAAAACAGAAGGATTAGTCTTTTAGGATTAATTAGCATTATAATGGTTCAAAAGTTCGTCTTTGGAACCCAAATAAACCTCACCTGACCGTGGTCCATACTCGGGCGGCCAACTGACCACGGTACAACGTAGTGTATATAGTGAAATACCCTGGCCGCCTACGGGTAGCAACGTAGGCGATGCGAGAAGCTGTGTTCTGCCATCCCCAACTTACATACACACCCTTGGCAAACATCCCTTTGAAGAGGCATATGTCCAGCATTGGATTAACACAGGCTGATTCTGATAATTATTTAAATTCATGTGCAACATACCAATACCTAGACTTCAACTCAATTATATAGAGCAAAGTCTATTTTGTGAAATATAGATGGGACGTGACATAAAGTTCTCGTGATGTTAGGTAGCGAGCGACAGAGCACGATGTAGAGTCCCCGCGGACAATCTGATAGCTCTACAATATGACGACACTTCGGAACCTTCTTCCAACTTAACTTACTGGCTGTGCTTTGAATTATTTCTAGCCTTTATATTCTTTATTTTTATTATATTATGTATTAACCCCTATCGATTGGCGTAGGTATTTACGTTCAAACATATATTAAGTTATACGAGTACGCTAACTTGTAACTGAAATTGGTCATCTAAATATACGAATAAGAATTTTTTTAAATGGAATTCTCTTTATGTATTGATATTTATTTTTTCAATAAATGTCATTCCTAGTTTCATTTCTTGTCTTTTATTTCCATTTTACTTTAAAAGTTATATGTTAGTCGTTCGAGAGATTTTAATGAAGACATATTTACCATATTCAAGCAATTAGCCTTATGGGTATTACTGTAGTATAGTTAATAAAAAACCTTCTAAATATTTTCATTTTCATAGATCATGAAACCCATTTTTATAATTGGTAGTACCTATAATGAATTCCTAAACACGGCGTCTACTTGATGACAGTTAACACTGATATATGTAGATACAAACAAAAACAAAAATAACAAAGGTGTCTACAGTTTGATAAAATTTATCTATTGACAAAGTTAATAATATGAGTTCGACCCTGTCAAAGGCATTGAGGATTGAGCCAAAATAAAACTACAAATGTCCAAAAAAAATGCATATAATACACAAGACAATTTTCCGAAAATCACACAGTAAATAAAACAACGAGGTAAATTTCGACGTGAGATGCAGTTAGGGTATGATGTTCAATGTCTTCACTAGTAACATAGTTACGAGTCCCTTATTTATACCAAAAGACAATATAACACACATATGTACATATATCGTTGTACACAACAGCACAAATATAAGCATTACCCTTAGATTAGCAACAGTATATGTCTTAAAAAGAATTCGTTGGTAAAGCGAAACCAAACTGGGTGGGTGGCTGCGACGCGGACCGAGGGGTCGGAGATAGCGGAGTGGCCAGCGCCCATCTGATACCGGCTAATACGACGACAATTCGCAACCTCCCGCTTTAGTACTTTAAAAATAAAGAACCTCCATCATCCACTACACATGACTCTTTTTATCTCTTCACTTTTTTTTCTCCTTTCCCTAAAAGATGGCCGGTTCCAAAGTTCCTTCGACAGACCATTATATATGTATTTTTATGAGTGTAGAAGAGACAAGAAATTTACCAGGGCAGAGCTGGTGGAAATCATTAAACACTACCTACTCCTATGGGAAATAGGCATGGCAATATGCATGCATGTATTTTCACTAAAGTGGTCTTAATAAAGCGGTGAACAAAACCTCTAATATAACTTACAAAACAAACGTTCATTTTCGTATCAATTGAAAACGTAATATAATCAAATAAAGTAACTGTTAACGCTGTAAACTCGAAACTCCATTTCCGGAACTTTCCAAGCGACATTAAGCGACAACATCAAACAATAATTTCGGAAAAAGCAATTATCATTATCCAGATAGGAGAGGGTCGAAGGCGATCGCATTAACATCATAAAGGGGGCGAAGTCTGCGCCCCCGGGACACCCGTCGGCGACGAGACAGTTACATATTACGCAATAAAGAGCTGTTCTCGCGAAAGGAAGTGTGAAAATGAACAACATCAAGGGGTTATCTTGAATTACTCACTAAAAACTTATTGCTGGTGCTCAGGCGGGTCGCGGGCGTGCGGGGGGTGGCGGGGGTGGATTTGCCGCGAACAGATAAGGGCACGCTATTGGGATCGCGTCGTTCTCATCCAATTACACGGTCGAGCGAGCGCGGCGAGGAGCGTAGATAAAAAGCAAAGTTGCCTCTGCGCTGTCTCCGCGGGGATTGTCGCTCGCCTAACGTTTTCACCTACGACCCGTCTCTTGTACGCCGTAATGTGTGCCCTTTAACAGTGACAACTCAAGGGTCCCAGGCAACACTCTTTTAAACCCACGCGAAAATTCAAGACAATATGTTTAGTAACATTATTGCGAAACAGAATAATTGCACTGATTCAAATGTGTGTTTAGTTTCATTGGTTTTATTAATCTACAATTATGAAATCTACTTGATAATTATATAACGTTTTGATGTTGATTGCTTAATTTGTAACGACCGTACTAACCTTACTTTTCTAACACATCTCACTATCATAAAATTAAATAATTTTACTATGACGAAATTGACAATTGTAGAAAAGCTAAATGTGAAAATTTTAAAATAGTGTGATAATAATAAAACTCACTTGTTACTTTTATCACTTGTAATTTCTAAAAAGATTTTATTTCTTATTAATTAGTTTTATTTGACTTAAAATATATACAAAATAAAATACAAAAATTTTTTTAACGGAGTATTTTTACTCGAGCCCTGTTCCAAGCAATTGCGGGAAAACCCAGTGCTTTTCTAGAACATACGTCAAGTCATGATAGCCAGTTTAAATAATTAGGTAGTATATTTTATCACTTCTTATAACAAGTACAATAATAAATAAAAACTTTTTACTAGTTAATATCAAAATTATTAAAATAACGTCACGTCTGTATTTCTCCGAATGAATGGTCAAAGGAATATAGTACACTTCCACGACCCATCAGTTAAGTTATAGGGAGTGAAATAATATTCTTAATATTTTGTTAAATATTACAAATATTATAGAATAAAGGTTTTACAACAAAAACGCATAACATTTTAAAATCTAAACGCTACAATGCTCTAGGAAGGGTGAACATAAAACCAGATTTGAGAAGACACGAAGAAGCAATTTAAGTTGACGTGCTAAGGGAATTGTCGGCCGCCGCCTCCGAGACCGCGAGCACTTGATTCAATTAGACACATCGCTGCGGGAACTGGTCTTGATCTACTTGTCACTATCGCAACCTCGTCTCAGTATAGTGTAACCTTTTTAGATTTTTGTAACCTTTTTAGATTTTCGTAACCTTTTTAGATTCTTGTAATCTTTTTTATATTTTTGTAACCTTTTAAAATCTTGTCATTAAATAAACACGCTGTAGTTACAATGTTTTAAATTTATTTTAAACGTACTCGTAAAAACTACAAACATTTTATGTATGTTTAAAGATTATAATTTGCAGTGGTAAGCTATGTATGGTTCGTTTATAGATTTTGTGATTCGTTTAGGAATTGTGTTGCTTTATTTGCGAGCGAGTTGTGTATTTATTGTCACTGAGGAAACAAATTATACTAACAGCGTTTTGAATTGATACCTATCATAGTAAAAATAGTAAAGATTGTGATTATGGGGTTTTAATTTGAAGTGGTTAGTTTCGTAATTGTCACCTTATAGTTTTCCGCTTAAGTAATTGAACTGCTTTGTTACTTTTATGTCAAGGAGATTATGTCTTTATAAGTATCGTATAATTTCCTTGTGAGGTCTAATAGCAGCGTAACCTAATAAATAGCAGTGACATTTGTTTTCGTACTAAGCCCCACCCTCTGTCACAACGGAACCCAATCCGACAGCGCGCCGGCCGCCGTATGTAAATAGTTTACCAAAAGTCACCGCTCGTCCATCACGCGTTGTCACATAAATTATGCCGCGGCGAATCCGCGGTCGAATCATTGTTTGACTTTTATCTTATTACGTATATCTCCCGATTTTGTTCGCGTCATATTTCTTCTGACTTATCGGCTTTTATCTATCGTTTTGTGGCGAGTCTCGCTATCGATCACCCCGTGGCGCGCGGGCCGACAAATGTCTCCGTATGTTTTGAGTGGATTAGGCGAACTGTCGGTATGCTCCGCGCCGGTCACCAGGGTGACTAATGGTCGTTTAAGCTTATTTGGAGCGCGTATCGACTTATTGCCGCTTATCTGATGATGCGCCCGCGTCGATCGTACGCTCGCCGCGGCGCTTCGCCCTTCGCGTTCCTTAAGCTTCACCACCAATCGCTCCCAAATAACTAATGACGGCCCCTCTGAAATGTCTTAGAAATATTCTCCACTGATCACCGTAATAAATTAAGTCACGCACTTGACTCTTAAGGAATGATGTTCGATTTCGTATTTAAATTCTCTTATAAATTGCGCAACTCACACTAAATACCTCCGCTCTGACAAAATGGTACAGCTGGAATACCTATACCTGTTATAGGTTAATAAGCTTACAATTAATTTCTTAAGATAGACCAGATACATCTGGTGATAAATATAAAATGCTACTACACAGTAGTCGCAGCACGAGCGGCAGTAACTCGGAACAGAACTCCACTGCAACCGCAACACCACTCGATACGATCCTCGTTTATTTTCGATATCCAACTTAAATTAATGAAAACATCCATCCATAAAGACCGGAACGCCTCTGCCTTCTTATGAATGAAATTCCAGCATACACGGGTTCGAATCCTTTTTTATGACGATCATAAATTAAACAACCAATTTCCAGCGAGTGTCACAGCGCGGATAAAGGAATCATTTTTATAATATCCTCAGCGCTTAACAAGGGCACAAATGAAGCCCACGCACATTCACGCAGCTATAAGTCGGGTTCGAGCGACTGGCCACTGACTGCTAAACTGTTAATATAAATAATGAACTGTGTTATGGGCTGGTGTGGTAGGTAGTCGTCCGTTGATTAACAGGCCTTTTGTTGTCAAAGTCATAATTTGGTCTGTGGCACAATATGTCGGGCTCTGCAGAGGCGCACACTCGCGACGTCGTTCGGAGTGGAGATTATCCACGCTTTTTGGCATCGCTCGGCCGCGCTTGACTCACGCTTATTGACAAAATACCCGGCTACTGTAGATAGCGAGGCGCGATAAGAAAAGCCGCATTTAATTCAAATAACACCATTTTGACAGGTGGTAAAGTACAAACATTTATGCAGAGGACGACATTCCTTCAATTAATGCGTCTCTACATTGAAGATAATAAAATAACTCTCTCGGGTAATAATAATACTTCATTAGGCACATTTGTGAGCTTATCAAGTTTCAGTGGCGGATAAAACAATCGTAAATGCAAGTTTTAATATTCGTTCCGTCCGTTGATTTTTGACGTTTAGCGCGTAACACAATACAAAGCGATTGAGAAAAGTCTAGATTTACTACTACAGGCTGGCTGCGGCCCACGCCCGGTGACCGGCGAGGCGACACGGGAGGCAAAACGACCACTAATTTATCGTCCCGCCTCAGTCAGCTGCCTGACTTATGACAACTGCGCTGTGTGCCCTTTTACGTGTCCACATTCTACGTAACACACAATGAAGTATGACTATTATTTATGCAAGAGTAAATTGCAACGCGTTTTTTCGCCTTGCATATTGAACTGGACCTAACACACGAAAGTATCGCGTGTAACCCACGAAATCGACCAAAAATTTGGTCAGTTCTTTACATTAGTGTGAATATAAAGTAACTGGATACAATGTGGAACAATAATTATAACAACGAAATAATGTCATATAATATTATTATTTCGGTTCATGATCGCGAGTAACATGTTACGCAGAAGGATGGAGTAGCAAATTCTGTTTACATGCTGTATATTATTTAAATGGACGTGTAAGTGAGGCAAGGCGCGCTAGCTGTCTCGTAGGACACTATAAAGTGTCCGTGATAATGATTAAGTGCTAAGTTACGAGCTCCGTGGTCCGCTCAGCGGGTAACACCCGGATCAGCGCCATTCTCCACCCGGGGTATAACATTACCTTACCGCCGAAAATATCAAATCGACAAGCTGAGATGTTATCGGAACGGAATGTTCAAAAATTGAATATTTTCGTATATTAAGCACCTACTAGGGTGTCGCCCCGCGGAGTCGCTCTTCCGGCGCGAACCACGGTGTCCGTCCACTGTCCACCATCAACTACCTACTACATATTTTATGATACACTTTACGTTGAATAGAGATGTTATTTAATATCGCTGTTAACGTCTCTACAAAATTTGAAACGTACTCTCTTTTTTTGAGAACGTATATTCCTACTCTGTTGTCCGGTTTTATGATATCCTATAAATATTTAATAATATAGTCGACCGTACAAAAAGTATTTGGTAGAAAAACGTCTGTGATGTCCTCTGCTGCAGTCTACTGATTTAAAATTTAAATAGGGTAGACGCTCCGAAAACAATTGTGCGTCCAATATTATTTAACTCTTCTCAAATATTGCTCGACCCTAATTGTGTAGTGAAAACT
>DWFT01000791.1:0-10681 GCA_018246795.1 Microceris patrobas patrobas
TATTTGTTGGGTATTCTAAGAAAATATTTCAGATGTTTCCATACTTATATGAAAAGTAGAATATCAAGAATAATTTTCGTCATAGTTATATAAGACTAAGTCGATTGTGTAACTATTTTCAATTATTTGGACAACTACATATATAATTGCCTTATCGGTCCAGTAATTGCAAGCGCGACAACTGCTCGAGAAGTTCTACGTTCAATCCCCAAATCGGGTAATATGGAGTTTTCCTAACTTAGAATTCCATGTAGTACCTTAGAGCTTGGATTTGTACCTAAAATATAGCAACAGCCTCACATCCTATTCCATGTTGTAACGTATCATAGCAAGTGAATCGTGAAGTGTACTTTACTCCTGTGCCTACCCGTTTCGAAAATAAAGGCGTGAAGGAACGGTGAAAACGTTCAAATAAAAATGCACGTTAGAACTAGGAAAGCACATTAGCACTTCCCTCGTTAACTTGTATCTCTTGGCACCTCTAAAGGCAGTACCACACTCGCACGGTTGGTACAAAATAAATAGAATATTCGTCAACGTTTAATATAATCATTTAATTACTGTTTATTAATTTTACAAAGGGCGGAATTACTACGTGACATTTTTTACCACTCAACTCTTGGTGATGGTGAAAATTTATAAAGTAATAAATGCTTTAATAAATAATTAATTAGTAGACAATTAAGCAGACAGTATAGTTAGAACGGTTTGTCGACCAACATGTTTTTATTCGTATCTATTAGCTCCCTCTCCTCCTCGGAACTTTCTTAATTTATTTACCCGTCGTAATCACGCCGAAACACATGTCACATTATCGTAGACAGCAAGGAGAGCTGATTGTAATTCGGTTTGAGATTTTAATTGATAGAAAATATATCGATCGCATGACCGTCATGTCGGAATAAGAAAACAAAATCGATTCGTTGCTTGCTGCGTGAGTGTGGGTATACCATAAGATTTTCGACTTTCCCTCAGATCGTGTTCGCAAGAGCACAATACGGTGTTGATTACGCCAATTAAATCCTCACCTCCGACCTGGCTGCAATTGTTCTGTATCTATGTATATTCTGGTCACTACGTAGTGTTTAATCACTAAATGTTTCGTGGGTAAAAGAGCACGTCTTATAACATTTTAACTGAATCTATACATCGAATAATATATGATTTCGATCAATATATATTTGTCCTTTACATTTTTCTTTTTCGTTCAAAACCTTTGCAGTAATTCAATATATGTTTATCAGTCGTTCACTATTAACTTACATATTAATACCGGACTAAATAACGCTCTGAACTCAGTCAGAAATTTATTAGAGTATGATGTTAATGCCTTGCATACGAGTATCAATTATAAAAGCCGTTTAGTTTTAACTTCAGGAAATATGTACATACATAAATGTGGATGAATCACATAATAAAGACATGAATAATTGTTACTGGCAACCAGATAAATAGTATTAGGGATCTATTGCAAATATGATCATGGAAATTATTTCCGAGTTTCGTAATGCGAACTGTCTAATATAATTAGATGGAAGATGAACAACGTAACAGACGAATAAATACAGTCAACGGGACGTTGCTGTGAAATTTAATATTAAGGAAATAAAAAGAAAACAAAAGAACATCTTGTAAAATATCTTTTTACAAAAGCTGGAGGAGCGATGAAGGTGAAATAAGTCTCATTTTGTATTGGCGGCAGGGGGTAGAAATCAGTGGTAGGGGGAAAGGGTGGGAGCATATTATCACGTAACAAATTGGTTTCTGCTACCTTTGTTCGTTCGTCCCAGGCCCTTTGGTGCGACGAATGACGTTGGGTACAGACAGAACACGCGTAAGTAGGTGGAAGGTACTGTAACATTTTGTTAATCTAATGAGATTTTTTTACCACCGAGCCAATAATTTGTAAGGTTACCTTATAATTATATAAAAGACGGCTTTTATATAAATAAAGATTATTCAACACATACCGTAAATTACACCACGGCGGTGATATTCGACTTTTATGTTAAAACTTCATTATTATACCTGTAACAAGAAAGTAAATAATTAGGCAACTTGCATACAGCATGTCAAAGATCTGGTGTTATTTTATATATCATAAGATCTAGGCTCACCTATCTTGACTAAATAGGTCACAATATCTGATAAGGGAGTTATAAGTCTCCAAAACCGTGCATGTTTGAACAGAGTGACGAATGTGGAAACAGCACGACAGGTTTGTAAGGATATAGATATTTGGCACTCCGTGCTCTCTGTCTGCCTCATAAGAGACCTGGCGTGATAATATAACAAGTTGCCGAGCGACGACGATGAATCCGGCTACGCAATTCGAAACAAAAAATAATCGTTCTGCTAACGGTACACACCAAAAAAACCAGCCGCCTTCTTAACATGGCAGAGAAAAAGATTCCTTTGTGCGTTTCGTTTCCAGAGTAAAGCCTATTGAGACACAATGCGTCCGTATTTACCTTTTTTGTACACCGTACATATATTTGTGAACTGGTTAGTGTACGCACACCTACTCGTATAGTAATAATGAGACAGTTTAAAGTCGTTATTACTCACAGTATTTCTTTACTATATCATAGTGTTGTGTATATACGAGTATCATGTGTTGGTGGACTGTTAGTTGTTTTCTTGGTTCTCTAGTATTGCAACTGGTACATTATGACATCACAGCAAATTAATTAAAGCAATATCTGAAGCCCCATTCATAGTGCATTTTTCCACGTACTTGCTGACCAATGTGACAAAAGATCGTCAAATACTTATTATTTTTTAATATCAGTTAATAATCATAGGGAATTAAGGTTAACATCATCAACCTCATCATCATCGTCAGTCTTTAGATGTCCACTGCTGGACATAGGGCTCCCCTAATCGACGCCACTCCTTTCGGTCCTGGGCCTTCCGAATCCAGCAGCTCCCCGCATGGTTATATAGTTATAGTTAATATTAGTATACATTACAGTCTTCACAGGGAATAATTTCAGCCCACAATGGGGAGCTGAATCAATATCTAGTGAATGGAACGTTGAATGATTCTTATTCACTGTGCAAGAATATAATCTTATCTAAGTAACTGTTAATTAAAAAAATAACGAATCTTCTCTAATCACAGTTAATGTTTACCCAACCTAATGTAGCACAGTATTACACTGTGTCTGAATTGCAAACGTGTAGCCAGTCAAAGCTTTGTTGCAGGTCGATTGGCCGCGCAGCGAATAGACAAATAAATCAGCCGTTCATTCACTCGCTCACTCGTTCAGTCATTCGCTCTTGAGTAACTTGGGTGCTTCGCTAACGTTGAAAGGGTGTTTTTAAAGTGTGGGCAATCCCTTTTAGTGGAACTATTTTTGGGATTGTATAGATGTGTTTTCATCCTCTCCCCGCTTCGCTAATACTTGCTTTATAAGAAAGCAGAGTAATGAAATGATTCATTTGATAAGTAAAAGAAATAGGAAAGCAATTACGTATGGCGAAAAACTAATACTAATATCCCCTTAAATACTATTCGAACACAATGCTTATAGGTTATTTAATAGCATGCAACATTTTTTTTCCTTATTGGTCGAGTTCAAGGACTGTGTAATTAGATGATGATGGAATCGTTTGATTAAATGAATTCCCAATTAATTTCCGCTACGAAGCACCACTTGTAAATGCCATATTAGAAATTTAGTTCAATATAAAATCGATATATAGAACACAGATAGAAGTATATCAGATATACAACTCGGTAGCTTACACTCGCTACAGAATACATGATAGATCTCGCTTAGAACCTTTGACCTCCTGTAGGGTTAATGTTACGTGGTCCGCATCCATACTTCTAATTATGCAGCATAAAAGGCTTGACAATCTAAGCACACTACCATGCCGCTTAACGGGAATATTTTCCTTTCAAAATTATTAATGAGATACCAATCAATATGTTTTTTAGCAACATACCTAATAACGTCCACTTTATTTTCATATTAAAGATAATTTACCAACTATTCTGAACGATACTGCTCAAATTATAATTATAGTACTTAATAAAATAACAATGACAACTTTTTTTTTCTACATTGATCGAACTAACGTATATTTCAACTGTTGCTTCATTATTGCATACTCGGTTGTTCTCTTCATGGACTCGTACTTTTATAGTATTAGCCACTTTTTTGACCGTCAAAAAGCAGTCGAGTATATTTTCAGGCGATTTAATATTTTTCTAGTGATATAGGTGGTACCATACATTGTTCAAGAATAAAATGTCAAAAATAGCAAGAAAATTACGTGCGTGTTATGAGGATATATTTTTATGAGTAAAGTTAATATCTTTTCAGAATAGCCTTTCTTGTCTGTAACCATAAAAATAAAGCACAGATCATTAAGGATAATAATGCATGGAAAAACCGATATTTTAATTTCATATTCTGACACATAGGAAAACCATAACCCAAGTGACGGTAAGTGGCCACCGTCGCGCGTATACACATTTGCAACGGGTTGCCAGCCCTATATTGTTACATACCATCACTAAAATGTCAGCGCTTTAGTTGGTAGTATCACTTGTGTTCACTAAACTTTCCATACAGTCGCTGACATGCTGCCATGTTTTATATCTTCGCGATACGGACTAGTAAACGGGATAGCAAACCACCAAAAAACCCTGTTGGGAATCCATTCCACGGTGAGAGGTGCGTCAGAGAAAGGGTGATGTAGGTCGCATAGAACAAGGCACCATTTAACAACACTGTCCATTGGTTATTTTGCCCTGAATATACCACTTTAAACATGTCAAGTTTCATAAAACCAATGCATTACACATATTTTTGCTGCAGCGAGTACATTTTCTATCGCTGATCGCTTCACCGCTTATAGTGAGATCATAATTAATTAATTATAGGTCCAATTGATTTTATTGAATCACCGGAATAATTGCTCGTAATTAGTCCTTAATGAATTATGGAATTTATTTACTTATATTTAATTCAGGCACAAATTATAATTACAACAGGCGAATAAATAAATATATGTAAGTATGTATTTTATTATAACGATTAATTTGCAAAAGACTTGATAATATGCGTTTTAATTAACATAGCGTAAATTTCATCCTCAATAGAGTTTAATCATATCAATTATGCTGTTACGTATATATACACACAAATATAAATATCAAAATTGCATTTTATCTGATAAGTATGTTTTCATTAACAAGTGTTCTTATAAAAAATTCTTTATACGATAATCTAGAATTAAATTTTTAATGCCAATAATGGTTACAAAACGAATCCTCAATTGTTTTGTTCTGAATAGTAAGTCTTCTGTGGGAAAAAGACCTATATACTTCAAAAGACCACGTTTTTAAAAAACAAAACGCATCCTATTTCTAAAAACCCAGTTAACCCATGGTTTTGAGGGTTGTGCCCGCTAATATCATCAAGACAAGAAAAGTCCAGAAAATCTAATAACACTCTCTTATTCGAAGATAATACATATACATACAATATACACATCAAATTCAAATTCATTCTGCTTCGCACATTCTTGGAACACGATACACAGTAATAATATTGGTACTGATGTGGGTATGATTGGGACAAAATGTATCGGAATTGTTTACTTAGCATCATTTCCATTGCTCAACGGTCACACGTGACGAATGAGACGACACATCAGAACCTGCAGCACTTATCTAATTTACAGAAATGTACAAGTACTTCCACAAACGAAATGTCAGCCTCCCATTTATTTACAAGATGGCGGCACAAGATACTACATTCAGCTAATTTCCAGTGCGCTGACATTTAAACGGTGCATTTATGAGGAATAATGGCAGACTATAATTGTGACACGAAATTCATTGGGGGCAATAAAACCGATTGACTCGGTATGCAGGTATAACTGGGTTAATAGTGAAGCGATATGAAAACGACGGCCAGTACAGAACAATCGAGAATGTCTGTAAAATATTTCCGTATCTTCGTATAGTTAACGATAATAAAACTATTTAGTTACATAGACAATTAATTAAAATGTTTTTTGAATGAAATAGTAATTGTGTGATAATAGCCTGTTGCCCTTTTAATAGCCCCATAGGCTCAACGATGCGTTCAAATGAAATCCTGGCTGAATAAAACCAAGTTGCATTTACAGATCGTTTCTTTATTGGTGCGGATGTTATGTGGTGTGTGCCACGGATTGAGTCATATTAGCTTATTTATGGTGGCCGCTTTAGAAATTGTGTCATTACACACGATTTATGGGGTTTGAATTCTCTGTTTGTTGATATTCAACATTTTGCACGCTATTCAATACGTATATGTACATATGTGATAGTATTATCCACATTACTTTGTTTTAGGAAATATTTTGAATTTAACGAGCTTGTCTGTATTAAGCATTGTTCGACTTTTAAACTGAAAAATCCAACTAATATTTGAATTTTCATGCAACACAGAAGCTGCAAGGTAAATAATCGTACAAAAATCTTTATCGAAATCTAGATCCTAGATCTAAAAATGTAGAGGATTCAGGACGAAGTCCAAATAAAAAATAAAACAGTCACCCCCCGAATCATGTACACCAATTGACTATAACATTTCCTGAACCCTTCATCTTATGCGTAACCGAACTCGTCACTCTGTTAAACATGCAAAAAAACTACGACAACATAAAACAAAAAGAGCATTCTTTATTAGCGGAGTTTCATAATGTGCTTAAAACAATGTCCAGCCAGTGGAAGTGCGTGCGACCGGGATCAAAGTGAATGAGTGAACGAGCGGGTGGAAGTGATCGGGTGAATGAGTCCGCACGGCTCGCCGCGCTGACCGGTATGCGCTACTTGCGTTGGACGCTTCGATTCTCCATTTGTTTACGCCTCGCCATATTTTTTTGTAACTACGCTGTTTACTTGTATTTATATACTATTTTAATGTAACAATTAAATAAATACTTTCGCATTACTTATACGCGGAGTGTTTAGAAACACATAGAGCTAATCCCTTTAATACTTTAAAATGGAAGGGTGTTCGATATAAAAAAAATTTTTTTTTATGTAAACGGTATTACAGTTAGTTCATACAATTTAACAAATATATAGGTACCTTTTTGACAACATTATCGCTATTAGTCACGCTTGTAATATAATTAGACCGTAGCTAGACCAGTGTAATTCAGAGGATGATCTGATTATCTGTACTGCCAAGCGTGTGAATGGGGCTTATTTTTAGATCAGAGCGAAGATAAGGCGGTGTACACATTACACATGGAATAGTGACATTTAATAGGTTAATATATTATATGTATATAAAATAAGTTATGTAGTATTTTTATAATTTATATCATATTTACGGCAACAGAAATAAAATTTTAAAGTTTTGTATAGTAAACTGTTCATCCTATACAATTTGTGTGGTCAATAAAATAGTAGACATGGGGTCGGTAAGCCTGATAATACGCATGAATGAATGAATCTTCAAAAAACTTTTTTATTTAACGACACTCACAGCACCAAAAATTCAGAGTTCGATATCTAACAAACATAAAGGAAAAAAATACAAAATATTCTATTTGGTTTTAGTTTCTAATTTTGGAAAGTGAATATACACTAAAAGAAATTTTATATACACTTAACTTCTATTAACTCAAATCAAAAATATCAATAGATTACTAAGAGTCAAAAGAGCCGTGTGCGCGAGGCTTTAGCACATTATAGTGAGGTAAATAGAAATGAGCTCATATTGAATGAAAACGTGATGTTACGTAGTACAGACAATTGGCGGAGTTCGGAAAACGGAAAAACTAATTTGTAGGACACGACTCGCTACGTGTACGATGATATTAACTATGACTGTTTTCATTATACTCTTTTACCTGGGTCACAGGGAAAAATCGACTTTTCCTATAGTCCAGATAGTAGAATATAATTGCAAATATTTTCTGACGAAATTGTTTGCAACTTACATTCTCACCGCTAGCAGCATGAGGCATGCGGCAACATGGGCGGTGTAAAGCTACTTCTATCCTGCTGTCCCAGTTGGTTGCGAATTGGAGAAGTGAGTTAACAGTAAGTCACGTAATAAAAAGTGATGGTAGTCGAATGATAAAGGGAGAATCAGCACGGTTTAGTTTTCATTTATAGACTAAAAGATTTGTTAAGGCTTTGCCTCATTACTGTTGTATTTATTGACGATTTTAAGAAATAAAATAGTAACCGCAAAGACGACGTGTCAGCCATACAAAGCTATAAAAAATTTAATAAACTTTTCTCCATATGAATGACTGTTGTTTTTTAAAGCAAACAAATTGAACAGTTTAATTTGTAACAACAGCAACGAACTGTTTTTCACTATCAGTAAACCGAGTGTTGCATTCTGCAGATAATTCAAAAAGCCAGTATTGGCCCGTGTTATACAAATTGCTGGCGTTCTTCTGTTCCCTGTCCAGTAACGGCTGCGAGCAGTAATTAAAATGAAGGTATATATAGATACCCATAGTGTAATGTTGTTTTTTCACGGTAATAATTAAAATATATTAAATTGAGTTGCGATGATCGAGTTCAATGGCGTGCTAATGGGGAGGTTTACGTTCAGCAGTGGACAGGACTTGGCTGATGATGATGAAATTAAGTTGACATTCAAACCTTCAACAAAAGAGCCTGTACCTTCCTTAAAGGCCGGCAACGCACTTGCTGACTCCTGGTTTGCAAGCGTCCATGGGCGACGGCAGTCACTTACCATCAGGTGACCCGTTTGCTCGTTTGCCCCCTATTCAATAAAAAAAAAGTGGCAAAACTTGGATATTTCCTCTTTGAAACCCGCGTAAATGTATAAAGAAAAAGATTAATATGGAACGAGCACGGCAGTTCTACCAGGATAGAGATATTTGGCACTTCGTGCCCTCTGACTACCGCGTAAGAGACTTGGCGTGAAGATAGTTATGTACAATTTCCGACTATAGGACTCTATACCTTCGTAACTGTTTCCGCCATAACAAGTACCTACTAGTGGTCCGGAAGGTGTGATGAGCAGATAAAAGAGACCTTCTAACTTATATAGGAGAATTAACAATGCTTACATAAGTGGGATCATTAGTGCTAGTATTCCATATATCTACGGAACGCTGTCACTGATTGTTGATTGATTTGCTCCCAATTTTTTTTTTATGTTACATGACAGATGCTCTCACAATACATAAACACTGCAGTAAAGTAAAAATCTACTATCAGTCCAAATAATTTTAAATCTTTACCGGACTTTCCAATTATTAATTACAAATAAATAATTGATGACAAATAAATTCAAATTAATTACTAATTAATATCGGTAACTCTAAATATAATATAGCACATAACAATACGATTGTAATAGTTACAGCGATCCATTGTTAAGGATCTTAAATCAAAAAGGTCGCGCACCAATAGCGGGTCCGGCGGCAACAATGCTAAGTACCGCGTAATTTGTCCACGAATTCCAAAGTTAAGTGCGCAGTAAATTTTATAACATTGTTTAACACTACAATGCAAAATGTCATCAGCTCTACATTGTCGAAATTGTTCCGAAAACGTTATTTATTTGGGACGACACGACTAACGACACGACTGTTTTTATTTTATAACGGACTTATTTATTCATTTGTTCTTGTGTAACTCCTGAAACCAAGGAGTCTAGGAGCGTCTAAGTGCATGCTCTCCCCGTCAATTCTGAATGATGAAGTTAAGTAAAAAATTATGAGGACAACAATAATGTTTATAAATATATAATTATGTACATGTACACGTGATATGAAATTATAACTTTTTATTTTCATAATTATTGTCTTAGCCTACTCCGTAATTGACCTGGCGTGATCGTTATAATCAGTACATCATTATAATAAGCAGGTTGTCTTGATAAGTTCCCGCCTTATAAAATTTACTAAAAGGGATACCTTTATGAATAACAATTAAAGATTTTATACAAACCGGTCACAATTCACAAACTCCCTGCGCCCTAAGTATAAATTGGACTGTAACAAATATTAGACATGAATTACGTATTCCTAAACGAAATACAATGGCCCAATGGTCTTAGAAACCCACAATACAATAGACTATAAATATTTTACAAGTAATTGTAATGAAAAATGGCTGTTGAAACACTCGGCGTTCCCGGATGAGGTCGAAATTTAAATTAAATTATCGTTCTACTACAAACTATTGGGGAGCTCTGTAATTGTCCATTGTTGGGAATAAATTTGATTATTTCCTACCGCCGCGAAAGTCATTGACCGTTCAGTTCCAACTGGTCAGGCTCGATTGGACTCGTTTTGGTTTATATACAAAAGTCCCACTGTTGAACAAGTTCACATACACTTGATAACACCAGTAATTTACTATGTTCTGCGGTTAAACAATTTTGTTCCAGAAATTTCTATATTCAGATAACTTTTATATGACGAATCTCACTAAGATATCTGAGGTCTACATGGTCAGTTGTGTTTGGATAGTACGCTGACATAGTTGCTTTCGGACCTCGTCAAGAAACATCAATGCAGTGTTCTAAGACTCTCAATATTACATGTCGTTAAAACATCCACCAGTACTGGTTCATTATGCCGCACAGGAAGTGACAAGTGATCGGCCAATAAGCACGGGAGTGTGGACCAATGTGTGCAATGTTGCCCCATTAAATACAATGTTGTAACT
>DWFT01000792.1:0-10680 GCA_018246795.1 Microceris patrobas patrobas
AAATATGTGGCATTTGTTTTTATGTCTGTCGCGTATCATACCAGACGTTTCTCTCCTACTTTTATTATTCTTTTCTCTTTTTTATCGAGTGGACATTGTGATGACATCCGGTACTAAATATTTATTTTTAAATGCAATTATTTTACAAAAACTGTATGCTATTTATCATAACGTCTAATTGTGCATACAGAAACTGAAAGTAAGCATTAACTATCTACAACATTATATCGTATTATTAATGTCACACTAAACACAGTAACACACTAAGAAAATATAAATGAGTTGTTGGATATAGGTGATTGTACTTACCTTTATAAATTGTTTTCATTAAGTAGGTTGTATGTGAAAGTATCTTTGGAGATTCATGGTTGGATGTTGGCTTCCCCTCGTCAGCCCCACCCAGGCTAGCACTGCGTATCCCAGTGTAGCGGCTTCCTATTATACGTTATTTATTAATAACAAAAATATCCGCCACAGTTCTATATAACTTTTTATATGCTAATATTGAATATTCTAGGTATAAAAATATATTTAGTATTCTTTTACAATTCTCTACATTTTATGTCAAAGAATGAGACTCTAATCGCGTATTATGCCCGTTATATCAGTCTAGTAATTATTATAAAGGGAGAAATAAAATGGCAAGTAAAAATGTTGCAAAATAGGTAAAAAATAATTTAAATTTCATAGATCAAACAAATTTAGGATCGTTAAGTAGCAGAATGTATAAGCGATAGCACAATAGTGTAGCGTTTCCGCTATCGCTTCTAACTTGTCCCAAGCAGTTTAAGTGAGACTTAAGTTAGTACGATGACAAAGTAATGTGGGGTTTGACAAATCGTAGCCACTTCACGGCCACTCAGCATCATCTTAATACTTTTATCCTGAACATTAGCTTTGTCAACCAAATGTACACAAGACGGTGGAATAATGGATGGACGGTTTCGGAGGTCCATGTGGCGATAGTTAATTACACAGTGCCTGATTATGAAAGAATGCTTAATTGGAAATTTCGAGAAGCTTTCTTTGAAAGTTGGAAACTAAACGACCAACTGTCATTGTGGCGTCTTATCCACGATAAGAAAGGCGTGGGTACTTCGATACTATGTATAAAAATAACGTAGCGAAGCTTATGGATTGGGTAATTAACATCATCTACTCTACATAGTAAGATAGAAATTATTCTTAGGTATAATTTGATATTTTAAAACGACATATAAAACATTAGGTCATTTATTAAATCAAAAGCAGGATTATATATCACTACTCTTCAGAATATTGTGTTCTTTGTTTTTATTCTTAACGCGAGCAAACAGTCAGACGGGTCACCTGAAGGTAAGTGGTCACCGTCGCCTATGGACATGAACACAACGTTCAGAACTAGTTGGATTTCTCTCTGTTTTGAACTGATCGTTTCTAACTTTGGATCTATACCGGGTGTGAGTGCGCTACTTATGCTGTTTCTCTTAAATAGTCTATTAAAATTGTTTAACAGCAAATAAATATAAAAGTAACATAATATTTCAATGGCAATGAAGTATGATGGTATCTTATTGAGAACTTGCGTTACCGATTGTGCGAGTGTTTTGTTTACTTAGTCTAAAAAGGTTAAAAAATGCTTTCGTCATTAGTATATCCCCACTACAGGTCCTTAGGGGGTAGGCACAATAACCGAATGCTAAGTTTTTCTAGCGTTACGGATCCGATATTCCTTTAACGAACCCTTATAATAATATATTATAAGGAATACATTAAATGCTAAATTATTGTCAAATATATTAATAGAACAACGTTAAAATATGCTCTTCAAGATTTTTGATGTCGTCACAAATGAAATGAATGAATAAATAAAAGATAACACAGTTTTATCAAAAATATTTTAATGAACTTCCTTAATCACCGATGGGAACAAGATCCACAAGTTCATTATTCAATAAAATCTTTAATTAATCAATTTCCAATCAAATGAACGAATTCAAAACGCCTACACTCGTTCCACAGAACTTTAATTCAACTATAACGTTACTTCAACATGATGAAAAGAATAGGATGCCCAAGAAATTGTTATCTGTATATACATACTTGTACATATAAAACAGCAAATATAGTAAATGTCAAATTGGGTTGGCAATTTAAATAAATTTACCATCAACAAATTTAAGTGTTATAGTCATATACATTTCATGTACATTACCTATGGTAGAGTTTCAATAGCTAGATACGTAATAATGACACGTTTATTTTACACGTTATTCTGAAAACGTCTCCCACCTTCCACGACCGTCGCGTCGCTGAAGTCCGTAACCAACAATGAGACGTAAACGGACGCAGAGGATTGTAGCTGAATAAATATAAAATATTTAGCATAAAATAAAACTTATTCTTACTGTGTGTACATGAATATAAATATTCAAATAAAAAGACAAAAAAATAAAATTTATAAATTCATTATGTGAACTATTCATGCAAAGCGCTTGCTTGTACTTTCTACATAATATCTATATTGATTTCCACTACAGAACATATCAATAGTCATAGATAATGCGGTAACCACATGGTGCTCAGATAATCGTCCGAGATAAGCCCATTCAAACGATTGCGTGGATGTTTTCAATGGAGACAGAATAGATAAAACATTTACAATAACATTAGGCCTTCCCGATCTACCCGTTAAATGGAATAACGACAAGCTGATAACTCTTCTCTCGTGAGAATGATAAAATGGACGATTTTTAGTTAAATCAGTTCTATTTAAAGATATGCCTGTGGAAATACTTCATATTACTCGTATATTAATATTTATACAATTTCTTGACCGTCTCGTTGGTCGAGCGGATGCAAGCGCGACTGCGGATCGGGAGGTCCTGGGTTCAAATCCCGGGTCGCGTGCTATTGGATTTTTCTAATTTAGAATTGTACTAGTGGCTCGAAGTCTGGATCTGTGCCCAGTTTAAGGCAATACGCTCACCACGTATTCCATGGGACGTAAATGTAACTGATGAAACGTGGGAGTGTACTACACTTCTCTGCCCTCCCCTCCGGGGATTACAACCGTAATGTCAAGTTTTATGATTAAAGTAATAACATCATCATTAATCCTTTTATACCTATTATTTCACACGGATTTCCTCTCAGAACAAATTGAGTCTAAGAACCAGATTTTTTTAATAAAAAACAATTTAGTTAAACGTTAGAAGTAAGACACGACCATTACTCAAAACAGTGTTGTATCTGATTATGATTAGGCAGCTTGTTTATATTACGACGGGACTGTACAGAGAAATGGTGCGATTATAACAGCAACGAGGTCCGCACAGAGAGAATTAGGGTTAGTTATGACGATGGTGTTTGACAAGGACGTATTGTGGTATGTATGCAATAGTATAAAGCATTGCATAAAGTGACGAGAGCAGCATTAATTGCTAAGACTAATATATTAGTGGACAGTAAAAGAATGTCAAAATTCGTAAATACTGTATGTACTGTCCAAAATTTTGTTAAATAAAAAAAAGCCTGTTCAATACTAGATGACTATTTTTAAACAAAAGATCATTCGACGTAACATATAAATTCTTCTATGTTTCTCAAAGACGCAAATCCAGTAATAAATCAGCTGTTCACTAACCGAACATGTCGAAATTTTGTTGAAAAGCTAACTTAATTAACGAAAAAACCAAACTAGAAGTAAACGGCGCACGAGAAAGAATTTACGATCAAAGATAATAAGTTAGACGCGGTTATGCGACGAACGGCATTGGTAACGTGGAGTTACCAAAATGCAATAAATTTTGTTTTGAATTAGTATAAACCCATATTACACAATCTCGGACCTCTAGTACTAGAGAAATTCACCGCATGTGGCCAAGAGTTGCCAGATGTCGAATAGACGAACGAAATTAATTAAAAAAGCCAGATTTCACGCTAAAGTCCACTTCGATGATATCGTTATTATTATTGATATTAATATCACCGACTTACTTAACGATGTTTATATCATTTTTCGAGTCGAAATATATGAGTTATACGTGATCTAACATTGATATACCAATGCAATAAATATAACATCTAAATAATAGAATACTTATTGAATAATCATGGAATATGGAAGACACTATGTGTCAGATATAAAATTATCAATTTAACATTTGTCGATGGTAAATAATTAATTTGATTTTAGCTGTTGACGTATATTGAAACATATGACTAACTCGAGGATCGGGTGTTGTAGCATACCTTGAGAAAAACCTATGTCCAGCAGTGGCTTATGTGATGTTATGCTTATGTGCTTAAAGGCTTATGTGATGATGATGATGATGACTGGCTTGTAAAATTAAAGCAATTAACAAATTACCAAAAGCGGAGTAGGAAACATTTAGGTTTCTTTAAATTCCCATGACACTAAGTTATCCGAACAAGATAACTACGTGATCAATTGGAAAATTGCACTTTTTATCGCTTATAAGTACTAATTCTTTAATGAAACCTTTCGGACAGTTTGCAATTTTTATTGTGTTACGTTTTCTTCATTGGCTTTTCTGCTTTATTTGTTGTCTTTAAGTAATGTAGTTTGTCTGTTCCCGTGCCAGTTAATAAGTAAAATTAAATAATTTTATTTATGATTTTTATATTAACACAGGGTACATAGATTACAACGGAGCTTAACGTTTTTGTAGCAATATATTAAATATGTTTGCTGTTTCTCTAAGTATTATGTGGGAAAAATCCGTAATTACTCAGCCGGGGTAAATATATTTTGTGTAAATGTTTTACACACAAAGTGCTTGTGCTGTCACAATTAAAATGCTGACACGAAGGTCTACGTCATTCCATTATCTGGCTTTCATAAATTTCTTTACCATTACCTGCACTAACAATGGCGCTGTTAAAGTCAAAACATCGTATCTGAGTGAGTTATA
Organism: Microceris patrobas patrobas; assembly: GCA_018246795.1. Taxonomy (NCBI): domain Eukaryota; kingdom Metazoa; phylum Arthropoda; class Insecta; order Lepidoptera; family Hesperiidae; genus Microceris; species Microceris patrobas. Next base: position 4,917 of record DWFT01000792.1, read on the forward strand.
AGACAAGCAGAAATAATTTCATCAACGTTAGGTCCTGTCACCGTTCTGGTAACCTAGCGGAAATAAACTGTTCAAATAAAGATCTGTGCACACTGACAATTTTACAAATTCGTTCCCGATTCGAAGGTTCGAAGGTTTATGAATAGGATTGCCTTAGACTTCCTATTGAAAAGCCTGTCAAAGTTACATCGTCTCTTTTGCCGGAACACTTACTGTTACACGTAGTGTTCAACTCTATAACTAATTTAAATTTACAGACAGTGTACAAACCATAATGATTTTTAAAAACTAGTGCATAATCGTAAGTCTGAAGGATTATAGCCTTCAATCATTAAGAAGCATCTTCAATGAAGATTTTTCAAAACACAGTAACATACTGCTAAGTGAAATGCACAAAAGAACAATGGATATCCGCAAGACGTGACCAACGAATCCGCATTCTTCAAAGCTATTCACAATTGTAAATCACAATTCCCAGAATCTGAAGCCCACGAGCACATTTCACCTTAATCCCGTCTGCTTCTGTTATGCAAACATTGAGCGCCACAATTCTCTCAGCACTCTAAAAACCTTACCTTCAACCTCTGGCCGGAACAATAAATAACTTTTTTGTTTTCACTCTATTCCCCGTATTGTTTACTTAGTAACAAAGTCTTGTGTGGGGTCCGGTGCTATATTTGCATGCTTTTTGACATGCCTTTGTATTGATAGCATCGACAAATTGTTGGACTTGCTCCTTTTTTGGTAGACACGACATGGACCCGTTGGGTAGCGAAACGTATGGATTAATCCTTTTTTAGTTTCGGGAATTATGGTTTTTATTCTATTTCTGTAATCAAAGCTATATTATATGGATTTATCTTGTCTATTACCGTTTCTTTATTCGTCTTACTATAGTTTTTTTTTACATTTATTTATAGATTTGTGTACCTACTAAGTGAATTGTGTCCAAATATTTGCGTCTTAGTTCTTGATTACGAGTGCACAATTAAAGAAAGTAGGAGATAATATGTGACTACATTTATCGAATGATTCCCTTCCATGATTCTCATTCCATCACTATCGATGTCTCAATCACCAAAGAGGTGTTCAAAGGGCTTCACGGATGAGTACACTAAGTACTGGCCACTTACCGTTTTCATTATCTTAATGAGTCTAATTTTTTACCTCGCCGCACACGGGAAGGAGCACTCCAATGTAGAGAATAACACGTGTGACATATTTTTTTCATTTATTATCTCTACAGAAACCTTTACAGTCTTATGAGTTGAGGATTTTTTGATTTTATGGTGACAATAATTTAAACACTACCCTTGTTAGTATAAAGTTGTAAATACTATTAAAATGAATATGTTGTTTTGAGAGATATATCGATTTAAATGAATGTCAATTTGTCTAATAATTTCATTAAAAATTGTTACTGTTACTAAATAAACAACCTGAATCTAAGCATATTCGGAACCTCTATTCTATGTAAATCGGAAACGAAACATAGGTAATTACTTGCTTTATTTTATATACAGATCTTAAATCAAAGGATTAAATCGTCAAATTACAAAACACACAGATCATACGTGGCATTTGCGTGGGCGTCGTCCATGGCCTGTTTTCTTAAACTTTTTGCCTCATTAAGTATTTGTAAACACGCGTCTGATACACACAGCAAATGGTTACTCAATATAAATGCTGGACGCCTTATGGGAAAATTATCGGCGTGTTTACTTACTTTCTACTGGTACACATGATAGGCGACGCGGGTTTTGATATTTCTTTACGTGGTCACTAATCATTGTCATCGTTATGTCCTTACAATAATGGTGATATTACAACGACACAATTTGAAACCGCGGGGCAATTTATGGTGGCGGTATTCTTCGATATATAGGAAGCAACACAGTCTAAAATTTCCTTTTTTAGACACAAGCCGTTGTTACTCTTATGTACTATTAATTGAGTTGAAATTTCCACGTCCATATCGGTTATTCGGTAAGCTTCTGTGGATATGTTCGTACGTTTGTTATTTTTCGTGCTGTAAAAAGCTTTCTTTGGAATTGTTGTGCTAAACAGTGTTTTATAGTCTTTCTTCGGGATTGAGTTGAATCACTTTTGGAAGTTGTGATTTTCTGGTTTGTTCTCTATCTATTACGTATTCATAGTTGCATCTAACTAGAATATCAATCTAAATCGTTATATTTTCATACCTATTGCAATTTTGTGATCTCTTTTACTGTGACCCATACTATAATAAATAATAGTATAACCTATACTATAATAAAGTAGAGTATGTAATTTTTTGTCTAAGCGAAGTTGTAAAGACATATTTGATCAAATAATCGCTTGCATTATTTTATTATACATATCGTTATCATTTTCCATATTTCTCAACAAGTCATCCACCTTTTTCACGCCTTGATCAAGTGGCTTCGAGTATTGCCACTGGCTTAAGGACTCTTGGAGGCGCCAGGGCCTGGCAGCCGAAAACCAGTCTTTGGAAACAAGAATATCTTATTTGTTAGATCTTATTGCCTTATGTTAAGATTATTAGTTAAGTAAACTTGAGTTTTTTGTATGTAGAATTACACTGGTCATGCTGATTGTTGTATGTATCTAAACATATTCTATTGCAATGTAGTAAAGATTAAAATTGTTTGGCAGCGCATACTGCATGGATTTAAAATTGCATTTTTATCAGTAATTGCGTTGCTTAGTGTGTTTGTAAATTCGTACCCACTGAGGAAAAGTATTTGTGAACACATATGGTAAGTGTACATATTTGATTTAGAAGTTACGTTTGTTTGTTGTGAAATAACTGAGATGTAATACTAGTATAATGAAATACACACCATTATTCTCTCACACACTCATACCACACACACTATTTATTTATTAGACTCATTTACAAAATTACATGTAGTGTATTCCTTTGACAATAAAGACCCTAAAATTAATTAACACAGCAAACTTTGTAAAGTGCATTAACATAATAAAAACAATGGTGGGTAATTATACGTAAGCTATATATTTAAATACTTTAGTATATATACATACTTTACTATCAGCCTATCATCGTCCACTGCTGGACATAGGCCTTTCCAATGTCACACCACTGAGCTCAGAAGAATAACGAAGAAGAACGCAGAAGATCGAGCTCAGACTAAAAATAATATAATTACATTCATTGTATATGTTTTTAACATTTTCATTATCCTTTTTATTTTTAACTGCCGAAAACGGACTTTTTCATAGAATGAGTAAAGATCATAGTCAATCACGTTTGTACAGTAGGTACTGTTCGATAGACTTCACACAGAATATTATGTTGAAGAATTACCTCCTCATACCTCCGTTGTTTCTTAATTTAAAAAAGTGTTTTAAATTGGCCTTAATTTTTAAAAAGATTGCTTATTGAAGTTCGCGTGCGTACCGGAAATCGCAGCCCACTCTTTCATAGTGAATGCTGAAAAAGAATTCTATAGAATATGATTGAATTTTAATGAATTTAATAGAATATATAAACATAATATACGTTATTACGTAAGGTATATTTAAAATGTAATATAACTGTGTAACCATGTAAATGAGTTTAATATGCCTACATGATTATTGTATGATCTAAACAACATGTCTGATGAATAACCAGTTTAGGGACCAAGGCTGTATATATATTCAGCCATCCGTCATCTGTCCGTCTGTCAGTGCATGTTTCTTATCTTTAGACCAAATGCAATGTTTGCACCGGCTATGCAAACATGCACCATACAGGGAGCTTAGATCTTCAGATAAGACCTTTAGACCTCCCTACCGTATGGTTCATATCACGAGAAGTAGTGCACATTAGTAAAAAGTCATGAAATCAAAACATATTTAATGTATATATATATATATATATATATATATATATTGAGTCGATACAGATGATATGAAATATTGAGTCGATACAGTACACACATTACATGTAACGTAACTTCACGCCTGTAATCCCCGAAGAGGTAGGCAGAGGAATGCAGAACACTCCCACGTTTCACCCGTTACGTTTACGTCCCACTATGGAATAGGTGGTGAGCCTATTGCACATTGATAATGATGATGATAAATTAATGTAAGATGTACAACAAATGAAGCAACATAGACAGAGATAAAGTATACCGTGACACATGTATCATACTCCATAATATATATACATTGGCAATATATTTGTCTCACATAAAATCCCACGCAATATCAAGTCCACGTAATATTCCAAACCAATAAAAATACACTATCCGCTAATTCTCTATCTGTAAGCGATGAACCGTTTCCAACTGACGGAGTCTCCACCGGTCAGCATGACAGACAAGCGATTATATTTTATATGGACACACGAACCATAAAGCCTCCCGCAAGGCTATGTTCACAGCCTAAGAACTTTCAGTCGTAAAATATACTTCAGTAAGCAATATATACAACGGCGTATCGAATGGCATTCTGGTGCGACATTTCTAATGTTTTTCTCCGCGTTACCGTTTATAAATCATATAAAAATATGGAAGAAATATTTTGGAAACTATATATACTGGTTGATGATAAAAATATTTATAAACAGCCACAACTGTACACATGTACAAAACCATAGAAGACATGCAGATATCATATAACGTTAAGTACTTGGTAGAAATCGAACTTTGAGTTCTTTTTAACGTAGGTATCGATATGATAACGAATACAAGGGTTGTAAATTAAAGGCTGTAGGCTGTTGAAAGTTTAGAAAACAGCGTGCATGTATGAAGAGAGCGATCAATGTAGAACCACGGCAGGTTTGTAAGAATAGAGATATTTTCGTACTCGGTACTCTCTGCCCATCCTGTAAAGGACCTGGCGTGATGCTAAAGATGTGATACATTTCCCTATCACATTTATTTTATCACAGTCACTTACGTGTGAACTACCGAGGGCAATGGATAGTAATTTCTGTATAATTCACTAAATATAATTTTCTTGCTTCCGCCTTTGTATCTTGAACGTTCCTAATATATTCGTTTCTGGCTTCGAACTCGCATCAATGATTCATCTCATCAACAATAGACCGGAGCTATGTATAGACAGACAAACAGACGCTGTTACGCTTTTTTTACGTTATTCCCCTGGCACTGAACTGTCTGTAGTCAGCTATTGAATTATTTTATATATATGAACATATTTTTACCAGTTTTATTAATGATTGTGAAAACCGTATGTTAGCATGAAATCGTAGAAATTGTAGGAAGCTAAACGTAATTTTATGCATGTAATTTCCGAACGGGTAGGCAGAGGAGTGTAGTACACTCACCCAAGTTTCACTAGTTACGGTTGGGTCCCACAGTGGAATAGGTGGTGAGCCTATTGCTATACACTGGGCAAAGATCCAGACTTCGAGTCACAACTAGAAATTGCAACTACAAAGTTTAAGTTAGGAAAATTCAATAGTACCCGACCTGAAATTCGAACCCAGAACCTCTCGATAAGCAGTTGCGCTTTCCGACCACTCGACCAACGAAGCAGTCTAGAAGGCAATGAAGGAATTTAACTGACAGTAATAATAGTTCATCTGAAATTTCGACTTTGGTGTAGGCCGAAACTAGAGAAGGGACGTGAACAACTGGTTACAGTTTTAGCTCAGCTGAAAATTTGGTTTCAGTAGGACGTGCGACTTTCTGCTTTCGTTTTCATTTGATATGAATATGTTTTATCATCATGCAGGTTCCATTACGGGGTATAAAGAGAGAGTACTGATTGTCGATTTTATAGA
>DWFT01000793.1:0-10680 GCA_018246795.1 Microceris patrobas patrobas
ATTATAGATATTGTCGCGCCTATTTTATATTGAGGGAGGTAGAAAATAAAGATTTCAGCGAGATACAATCCTGACAACCTTTTTTCGACCCTTCCACAATTCAATTAAACAATATTTTTATTTTCATTTTCTTTACCATTTTACCTTAACAATAGTAATATTTATACAATAGTGAAATGTTATACTGTTTCATCACAAAAACCCTTTGGCTCAGTTTCCACTAGGGCAGAGCCGAAGCGAAGCGTCGCGAAATACACTTAAACTTTAATAGCATATTGTTCTACGTCCATTGACTAACGTACACATTTAAGTAAAATGATAATATAAAATATATTTTTTCGAGTCTTTATATTTTCTGTATACAAATGTGCACGCTAGTTAATAGAAATATAACTCAATATGCTATTAAAATGTCTCCGACGCTTCGTTGTCTCTGCCGTAGTTAGAATCAAGCCTTTGTCTATGGCAAAGTAACGTTTGGTCGCACTTACACGATAATCTTTTCTTTCTCTAAACTAGAAATTTGTTCTTCGCTAAAATTACATATGGCGTATCTTTTTTATAATTTTTTTTTATTCAACTGTATTGTTTCTTCATAAAAACATTTTATAATATTTATAAGTGTATATGATAAATTGCTTATTGTTTAACACTTGTCGATGCGACGATACAAAATGTCAGAGGCAATGGCGTCCGCTCCCACGTGAAAGTGCTTATTTTCCCGACTCGTCTTGTCTCGTGGATGTGAGAAGCCAACGAGATGCGCACAAATATTGTCATCCGTCAAGTTTCTATGTATTGTGTTTCATTATCGTTCAAATTTCGAATAAACAATCGATTTACAATCGATTTACAATCGAATATTCGAGACGAATAAAGTATAGTACCTCTTTATTATGCTTTTGTGTGTTCGGAAGATTTAATATCGCTGTGATGGGGATAGAACACATTGTAAGAAAGACGGCGCATTTTTAAAGTTCTCCAATGTTTTCTAAGGTGTGTGACGTTTGTCAAACCTTACTTGGTCAGTGTGGCAGGCTAATCTACACCCTTCTCAGTCTAAGAGGAAAACTCTGTCCAGTAATTAATAGATGGTAGGGTTAATAGTGATAATATCTAATAATGATGATAACTGATCGCACGTCAACTATCAGGGTAATTTAGATTTAGTTTGATATTCCAACAAATATTATTACGAATATTTTATCATTTTTAAATTTTACTAACTATAGCAATTTTTAATTCAGTATCTGGCAGCACTGTTTTTCAATGTCATTTACAATCATATTAGTATCTTAACAGGTACATTTCCTATGCAACATCAGATAGATTCACAGGACTTCCAAAACATATTTAACAGCTTTCATAACATATTTAACAACATTTTCAAACTTACTCCGGGCTCGTAAATCCTTAATAACTTTCGCGACTTACATCAGTTTACTGGCAAGAAGTTTAAGTTGTATTAAAGTTACAGTCTTAGTTTAAAAGTTACAGGTAAGATGGCTCCGTGAGTACGGCAAAGATTAAATGACAACTGCGAAAAATTCTTACAACAGATATCTTAATATGCTCTGGACATATAACGACAGATGAGTGTAGTACACTCCCACGTTTTACCGGTTACGTTTACGTCCCATGGAATAGGTGGTAAGCCTGTTGCCATACACCGGGCACAGATGGTTTTGGTTATGGTAGTTAAAATGGTTTTTGTCTTTCATACTACTTAATATTATTCACAATAATCATCGTTTATTTTATTATTTCATTGTTAGATACTTATATCTTTATAAAGGTTGAAGCACCAATATATCAGTGTACAAGAACTGACAAATAAATGTCAAATACAACAATTAAAATTGAAAGTCAAATGTTAAAATTAAATGACAAACAAAGAAAATAAGTATAACAACACGTTTCTATATTTTTACCATTACAATAACAAAATGATAAAACGGTATGAAATATAAAACACAGTAAGACGCGGTAAGAGCTCGCAAGTGGAACTACATTTGAGTTTAGAACTCTCGTACGTTCCGTTTTAAGGGTTAGTGTCGTCTTATTCAACGATATGCTGATGACTGGCATTATTAAGTTGTGTGACACATATATATTTGGATTATATTGAACATTTATCACATGTTTTTCGATTATCTCATATATATAATTATCCCCAACTTCACCCATTTTGTGATTCCAGATTGTTCCATTCTGCGTTTCGCTTGTCATGCGGGACTCCATTTAAAATGTGAAGGGAAAATGGCATGTCTGCACAAAATCTTCAAATATGACTACTCTTATTTACATAATATTTATTGCCTAAAAAGGTCGACAAAAACGGTACAAAGAGACCAACGTAGAAACAGTTATTTATCACTTTTATGATCAGTTTGATAGATGGTCATATAACAAAAAACATCATATTTTGGTATAGTTTTCCCATTGATTTTAATCAACCATACATCATACATCATCACTGATGTACTCAGCATTGGATTGATGGAATATTTCAGCTCAGAAGTACAACATAAATATATCAGAATCAACGTAAAACACACATTGATATAAAAAAAAAATATCATGTACCATTGTTGTAAGCGCGACTAGGCAAGACTGGTGTGAATCTAAAGACGTGTATGTCTACCGGAGCCCTGACGTTTAATCTGTCACTGTAACTGTGACGTCACAGCGAGATATATTGTACAGCCAGTGTGCAGTTTCCATTATGCATTTCTCATATTTTTTTGTTATGATAGCGAAGGCTCCATGTAGAAAACAGTACCTCCGTTTGGTTTTAGCTATGGTGTGTTTGGTCTTACGAGCTTAACTTAACCGTGTCTGTTTTTATATACCTTTTTTCTCTTGATTTATTGCAAATTATTTCGGATTAATAGAGCGCACGGACACCAATATGAAGGTTTTGAGGATGTCCGATTAAAGTGGATTTCTTTTGTATAAAATGGTACATAAATATTCTCCAACAAACATCTTAATCTAAATAGTGTACGCATGTTGTTCTTCAGAATGCCTTTTTATTGTGAATATAAAACTCTTCTACACAACACGCCGTTAAGGTAAAAATATATGTTTGAGATAAACAAACATCTTTACAACGATAGAAGCAGATAAAAACGTCGTTTTAAAATTTAATGTATTACAAAAAATCAAGCCTGTATGCTCGCATCATGGCCCCAGAGGTAGGCAGAGTGGTACACTCCCACATTTCACCAGTTGCGTTTACGTACCCTGGGAATATGTGGTGAGCCTATTGCCTATTTATTATATAGTTACAACATTTACTTAAATGTACGTTTGTTGTAGGTACTCTCAGTACATACTAATGTCACAAATTCAAAACATATAAATAATACGTAATTCTTTATCCATATCGTATTTTAATCTAAAAAAAAAACAATATATACATAATATTGCGGATCAAATGATGTAGAATATTAGCAAAGTTTTCTATAACAAGTTCCGAACGCCGACTGCGCTGTCAGCCTCGTTAGAGCCAGGCATGATTATTAATGTCACTTCCCATTCGTGACATAACTTTTGATTATTGTAAGTTGCAATAGAGAAGATTTATTTAAGAAGACGGTGATACGTTCTAGTACTTTTTTGTATGGAATCAAACAATGCAACTAATGTGCTACAACATAGTAGATTTTATGCTATATTAATTCAATGCTAACTTTCAGGAAAGCTTTCGTTGATTACAGATATATTTTATTTATGAACGTATTTATTATGTCTAGTGGAAAAGTAGCGATAAAAATTCAGTTGTAATTGCATAATTAATGTTTCACTTTGAATGTTATTGAAGTTATGTCTAAGAGTATCTATAAACATCATATTATCTCATCTCATCATATCTATACACATCTATAAACTTAATTGAAAATATTGTCAACAATAATGTTTTTGCGTTGGACATTTATAGAAACATATATGTATATAATACAGTTTCTTTAAATAATAGACTCAATCATAACTTCTAAATTCGTTTTATTGCAATAAAGAATTTCGATACGGAACTTCTATATTCGTTATTATTTCAATAAACCATCTCGTTCGGAATTTGTAATTTTTTTATTATTTCAATAAACAATCTACAATGGGAACTTCAAATTTCGTATTTAATTCAATAAACAGTCTTGTTCTGAACTTCTAAATTCGTTTTATTTCAATAAACAATCTTCATTCTGAAGTTCTAAATTCGATTTTATTTAAATAAAAAAAAACGGTTGTGTACAGTAACACGGTACGAGCATTGAAGCGAAAAATATCTGTAGTATTGAATAGCGATGTAGGGGCGCGGTGCGCGGGCGGCGGTGTGTGACGGTGACGCGCGCGCATGCGCCAATGTCAAGGTCGCGTCAGCATCTGTTCGTAGAAATAGACCAGCGAAAATAATCATAGTCTAAATCCATCGCTGCTTACGTTCCACAGCGATGGAGTGGTCGGTAATTGTTTTATTGATATCCGGAATTCGGTAATGAGGGAAATTTTATATCCGGACGCCATGAGGACGTTAAAAATTTTAATTTCGTCTTTAAATTGATTCAGGATCTAACTGAACTGGACTAGATTTTCTTGTACTACGCTGTTTCCCCTGATCGCCTGTTCGCATTTACTTTCAATGTTCGTGTGTTTATTGTTTAAACACGTCGAACATTAATAGTAATCATCATTTGTACATTGAACATCAGAAAACTTTAAGATGCCGGTTTCTTCATGATATTTTCCTTCACCGTTACAGCAAGTAGTACAAAATTTTTAAATATCAAACTACTATAAAATAATCTAATTATTATACGATATAATATTCGTCAGATACTGTTTTCGTGCGGCATAAAAATTTAACAAGATTGCAATGTAATTTTATCGGCTGGTACGAATAGGTTGCGTAACTCAGCCAACTCGCCAAGGCGAACTGCCACATTAGATAATGTTAGATAATTAGCGATATATTGTAAATGGCATCTAATAAATAGGTTATATAAAAATATCTACATACGTGTGATATATGTTACATGTACATATATATATGTATATGTATGTGGTTTTTTTTTTAGTGACCATAACAGAAGCTTTATTGATGCTTACTGTAGAATCAGATGTCACATAATATGAACTAGAATTTTCTTTACAAAACATTTCTTTTGTACAAAAATATTAAAAACAAAATAGAAACGATGGCCATTTACGAATTACTGATGAATACTAATTTATACCTAAGCGACGACTAAAAAAATAACAAAAAAGTTAAATAGAATAATAAAAAGAAAATCCAAAAAGAAAAATGATTTTTTGTTATTCAAGCAATACAAAAGAATAGGGCAGTAATCTAAGAAAGTTATTTATTAGAAAACAGACGATGTTTAAGCTTTTAAGCAAACGAGGTCACGAAAATTCTATAATAAAATTGTAGTGAGAAACACCTAAAATGGTTGTTTTTTAACATTACGACCAATTTTGAAGACGAGACTTTCTTACTTTCTACGATCAAACAATGAGCTTTTGAAATATCGAAACCGAAAACCAGATTCTTATCCCTAAGGTTATCACTTATGCTAGTCACAACGTTTATGACTAAATTTATATTGACCTTTTCACATTCCGAAATCTAACTGACGTACAGGCGACGACTTGACACGATAACACCATGAAGAGTTACTTTAAGATATAGCTATCCTTACTAACGAGCTCATACGTGTTGGTACAACGGCGCGAAACTTTACAACCAATTATTCATTGTCTCGAAAAAGACAATTTCTTGGAACCCGCCCCGCGGCATGTGCAGACAATTTAGCGATTTAAGTATCTACTTTATTTCCTAGTTCTTGCCGCTGTATCATCCGATTAAAATTCATTGCAGCCTTCAAGGTAACGTTAAATTTCCCTCGGGAACTAGGAGTAAGGGATGTATGGACGCCGCTGTTAGTCCAAACTGACGGGACATTTCTGCCCACACGAAAAGTTGTTTATTTGCAGTTATAATCCTTTGACAGTGGTAGTCTAGTGGTTTTGTATTCAATCTCCTATTTCCAAACTGTTTAAATTCAAATCCAGGCGAGCACCTCCTTACGAAACATGTTCTTTATAACATTGAATATCATTTGCTGTAATGGTAAAGCAAAACATCGTGAGGAAATCTGCACACCTTGGAGTTCGCCATAATATTCTCTAACATTTGTGAAGTTTGTCGAACGGAAGTTGACTAATGTGTCAGACTATGGCCTAACTCTTTCCAATCTAAGAGGAGAAGCGCGTCTGATAGTCTAACTATAAAAAGGGTTGATAACAAAGATGATTTCTGGTATTACATGATGATGGAGATGCCTGACGATAATGATTAATATCTCAATATAATGACAATATCGTACTCTCAGCGACTATAGTCATCATAAGCAATATTGCCAATCGATGCCTAGCGGACCATTAAAAGCGTCCAATCGTAAAACACGGAAAATAAACCGGATAGCAGAGAATCGCGCCGGGACCGTCAGGATCCGGCGCTAAGGTAGACACGTCGTAAAACTGCCTCTCAAAATGCGAACATAAAAATCGTCTAGCCTCCAGTCGTTAACGAAACGACCCCACTACATGATCGATTCAAACGAGATAAATATATATGAAATTGGTTAACGTGACATCACACGCCCGATATACTTTTACATAAAACATTTTTGACTGGCCTTTCGGACTAAATATTCCGGACAGACAGTCTCGATATTGGCTCATGGGAGAGTCAGCAGTCTCCGAGACCGGTATGCACGTGTAAAGCGAATAATGAATGTGTTAGAAGCATGGCAAGCATATAAGGATAGGGATATTCGGCATTCAGGATTCTCTGCCCAACCTGTAAGGGTCCTGACGAGAAGATATATATAATAATAATGTATTTCTACTTATATTGACACGTTATAGTACCAAAACATGATATGGTACCAAAAATGATTCAAATAAGCATGTTTTACGTAATTATTTAAGCGATTAAGTTCACGTTGTATTAAAATATAAGATAAGATAGTTACACTTATAAGAACATAGTTAGTTATATTCATATAATACTTAAATAACAGATATTTGCTTTTGTATATTGTTATTATTGTAAAATTAATTAATTTTCAAAACGCTATCTAATGCAGTGAAGGACGGAAAAACAAACAAGTTAACAGTCACAGTTACATTTTTCCATTTAACGCCAGCAAGACACTGTTAGTAGAAGAAATGTTTTGTTTGCCCTGCACCACTTTTACGACTCTATTTACATCGGTAGTGGAATATCCGATTTTCTTATAAGTAAACAGTAAACAAATGTAATAACTGATCGTATCGAGCTCTGCTTGCTCGTAAACGTACCCTTCCAAGTTTTTACTGTCCGCGATAGACCTGACGCCCTTTTCTGTTTGTTCCAAGTCGTTCTGCTTATCTGTAAATGAGACGGATCAAGGAATCAAAATAAACGAGAGGATTGTAGCGAATTTTCGCTGAGACATAGGGGTAAATTGTCGTGGACTGCCACATTTTAATGAAGTTATTGTAGTGTAACAACTGTCTATAGAAATATAGAAGAGTTTAAATGATGAATACACTAAGGATATGTATGGCAAGCGTAATGCAAAAGGGGATTTTAAAGTAAATATCTGAAAGTCGATGGATTCTTTGGATGAGGACAATTTAGTAGTAATTAAACCAGCAAGAATATACAAACATTAAAATAGAATGTCAAATAAAGATTCTTTACTCATAAAAAGATTCCGTTTCCTTCTCAGGCGTACTAGCCGGGAACAGTTCTTGAGGAGTTATTCAATTGCAGTTAGGCATAGCGTGACAAGCCAGCGAAAAGTCCAACTGATTTTGAAATCACCACCAAAGGTTGGAACCATATGTTCTAACGAAAGAGAAGTTGCTAATGAACAGACGAATTTTAAGGACCTAGAGATGAAATTCTTAACATAGTTCAAACATAACTGGAAGAAAAACACGTTTGATGATAAATCGAACATATCCAATAGAGAAATATATAGATAATATATGTACGAGTAACCTCAATTTTTAACACTGATAGCACTTAACGGATGAATACATTCGAGCTACTAGAATTCTGACAACCCCACCATCCTGCTAGTTCAAAATATTCACTCGTTAATAACTGAACAAATAGAATTATTTTCGTCTAGCGTAATATCTCGTGAGTGTCTCTAATTTTATATATACTTAATCTTAATAATCTTAGCAACTATTTCAATAGCACCTTTACTTCTGAGGGTAGCCGACGGAAGACAAGTGTAAGACGAAAATAGTTCGATTTACTTGCAATTTTGAGCGGCAACCAATCGTGCGTACAGATTTAATTATCAGAGCGCATCCAGCAATTAAATCGTCATTTCCTAAGGTTAAAAGAATAGCGGTAAAACAGAAATTTTGCCTGAAACGGCACGATCACAGCACTGATTGATCTATGAGAGGCGTGAAATTATAGAATTTCAAAAACATTGGTAAAAAGTGGCTACTAGAGACTCGGCCAGCATCTACTTGTTTTCTGGGGTTACAGCTAATTCTGTAACCCATCTTAAGTGTTCATATCTCTTTTGATATCTGCTACAAATGCATTTTCATTAGATGCATCATAAGTATAATTTTTACACAATATATGTACATCTGCATCTAACGTATTGCTTACATTGCAAATTAAGATTACAGACATGAATATGCGAACGCCAGACTCCTTACAAGGTAGGCCGAGAGCATCGATTCCCAAATATCTCTATCCTTACAGACTTACCGTGCTTCGTGTAAATACATCACTTTATGAAGTGCACATTAGTTTCGCAAAATAAATGTACAAACTGAGAATCAATCGTCACAAATTAAATTTGTGGGGTAGACAGATAAATCAATCTTGATATCTTCCCTGTCACATATAGTTGCGTATCAGGAACTCGATATCTCCGTGTTATTTACTGCTCACGCATAATGACCGTTTCATTGGATCGTAAAATGTTTTATATCTGCTAGAATTGTTATGACTCGTTGATTTCTGATTTCGCCACCATTACCCCAGCGCCAGTGGCAACTTACATGGCAAATTTATGTCTTAGATACTTCGAAACTTTACATTTGTGCTTTGAATACTGTCAGGTTACATTTAGATCTAAAAGTATTGGTAATTTGAAACAAGGTATTTGGATATACTGTAACTAATTGACAGGTACGCGGTGTTACAATACATGCCTTTCAAATCTTTAAGTTAAATTGATTTTATTAGCGTCTCGTGAATGGTAGATTCCATGAAATGGATAAGGATCTGTATCAAGACTTTTGGCATCCAATTTTCGTGGACCATGGTCTAAGCCCTTCTAATCTTTAGAGAAGACCTTAGATGTCCAATAGTAGAACTATCGGTTGATGATGATGATGATTTTAATAAGATTTACGTTGCGGTATATAAAAAAGTGTACAGAATTTTATTACCTCCCTTTGATAAGTATATAGATTATTTTAACTGTTGTCTTTTATAAAGTAGTTTTTAAGCAAAGTTTTTCTATAATATGATCTATCAAAATACAAATCAGTGAAACATGGGGAAATTCATCATTTTTCATCGTGAAAATGTAAGAATGAAATCGAAAAGTGAATATCGCTTGGATACTTGGGGCTTATTACGACCCCAGCTGGCCGTCGGGTGACTAATGACCACGTGTAATATTGGGTATTAAGTTCGCAGTGTAAGGGTTGCCGGCGGGTGGGGAGGGGTGTTGTGAAGGATTATGTTGAGCAAGGAACTTAGTTACGTGCGCCACTGTTTATCATAATAGAAGTACGCAGTGTGAATGTATCATGTTATGTATAGTATGTTTCATTATAATGTAGTTGATATATCTACAGCTGTTCAAGAAAATATTCAATAATTTAATAAGATTTAGTAAACATAATGTTATTGAAATCTTT
This sequence comes from Microceris patrobas patrobas, assembly GCA_018246795.1. Lineage (NCBI taxonomy): Eukaryota > Metazoa > Arthropoda > Insecta > Lepidoptera > Hesperiidae > Microceris > Microceris patrobas. The sequence continues at coordinate 9,961 of DWFT01000793.1, forward strand.
CGCTTAATGGAGAAAGATTGTTGCTACAATCACGTATACGCTGATAAGATACAATGCAATTCATGGTTTTGTAATTACATATAAGCTATTTTGCAATAATCAGCGAATACATCATGTAATAATATATACCTAATTTTCGGTACAAATCGGACCCACGACGCTCGGCGCAGCCATCATATTCACTATCGACTACGCCAACGGGCCAATATTGTTTACGTACCTGTAGTATATGGGGGTGAGAGCAGTGCTACACACAGACACATGGTATCTTACACCTTATTAACGAATTATTTCTAACCTCAGCTCGATTTATTAACATTCAATTTCCTGAACTACCGACCCCCTACTGTAACATTAAATTAACTATTCAATTCTCGTCTATTTCAAATCAAGCATTTTCATTTCCTACCACTTTCTACGTACATAAATAACCAAACCACTTCCACGGCTGCATTCATACGACGCCATTAAATTCACCAGTACACCCGATAAATACACTTTCTCTGCGATACCTGCAAACGGATGCAATTATAAATGCATTAGAACGCAACGGATAAGCAAATGACGTAAACTGCATTAAACATATTATTGAGTGTGAAGCGTTTTAAGCGACGTATGCACTTTCCGAATATTTTATAATAATATCAATCTTAACTACCGTAGGTAGATAGAACAAGACCATTGTTGGATGTATTCTCTGAAAAAACGGCTGATAGACGT
>DWFT01000794.1:0-10679 GCA_018246795.1 Microceris patrobas patrobas
AGGGTTAAGGCCATAGTCTGCCACGCTGGCCAAGTGCGGGTTGGCAGACTTCACACACCTCAGATTTTTTTTTTTTTATATATTCCAATCACATGCTGCGGTATTATTATAAGTAATCTCTTTAACATTATTATTTTTATGACAACGATATAAAAACAATTGTTATCTGCTCTCATGAGTTATATTTATCTATAACTATCACATATATAACTATATCTAACTATCACATATGTATATAAATAAGCAATGCTGTAGATACAAGCGTGATGCATTAAATGTTATTAAGCTTTAAACGAGCGCAACTATGACGTATCACGAATTTGTTACAAATAAATAAATTGTACGTATCGTTACTACATCGGTGCAATATCGGTTGCACAAATAGCCACCCAGTTATACGAAGGGCACGATTGCAGATGTTGCATTGCATGATTTATTGAGCACTGATATTAGAATGTACTGAAATAGTAATTTTATTATCTCTCTCAATGTATGTATATATTTATGTGTATGTAGGTATATAATATAGCGATCATGTTATTGAGAATCTTCTGGAAATTTCTCTTATAATGTTCATACACTGCTGCCAGTAAAAACTTGGTAAAAAGTCATTATTTTCATTTCAATTTTTCTGGTCCGTTGGTCCCGTGGTTGGTAATAGTGGTTGTAGATACGATTCCCGCTAATCCAAAATATTTATATAACTACCCTTAAAATTTGTTCTGCGTCTGGATTTTAACTTATCCACATACACTTGAATTTAAGAATTTATTCACGTCTGTGACCGTCTAGTAACCATAAAACTTATATAGACTGTCTTCTTTATAACTACCTAAGTGTTATTTATTAAAAGATAATATAGCTGTTATTATTTATTACAGGCTAAAATTAAAAAAGTTTTTTTTTTAAATATTTAATATTAAAATACGGATACTAAGGCAATAGCGCCATATAATAACAACACCAACTTCACTCTACCACCAGTTTTAAACTAAATTCTATATATAGGTACATATAACCCCACCAGGTGTCGCCAGACAACTTGAAATGCTATAAACGAATAAATATACGAACTCTATGAAAAGAACTTGTGTATTTTGTTATAAGTAATGTATGTCATATTACTTTATATATTACATTACAAAGTCGCAAGTCAGTACCCAGCATTATAAGTTGTACAAGCAATTGCTGAATAGCCATCGTTAATGCACTTCTACATAACAAGGTGGCAACAATATTATTTACATACCCACTTCCAATGTAATGATATCTGCATGTTAAGATAAATAATATGTAACATATTATTAATAAAATATTATTAATAGACTGCCTCGTTCGTCGCGCGGTTACAAACGCGACTGCAGATTGGGAGGTCCTGGGTTCGAATCTCCAGTCGTTTGCTATTGGATTTGTCTAATTTAGAATTTCTACTAGTGACTCGGAGTCTGGAATTTTGAATGTAACTGGTGAAACGTGAGAGTTTACTACACTCCTCTCTGTCTACTCCTTCAGGGATTACAGGCGTGATGTTACTTTTTCATTATTAATAATATAAATAATTTAATGAAGTTTAAAATAATTCATTCAAATAACAGCCGCCGTGCAGATCACTATGGAGTTTGTTTATATCTACTGCTGCCGATTGCAGTTGGATAAGGGCCGCCCCTAAGACGTTTGGTCTATAGTCGCAGGGAATGCGGGCTGGGGATCGCAGAGCATAGCCTTTCACACTGCGTACGCTTCTGACCGCCGACGGCCAGGGCATTCAGTTGTGCCCAAATGGGCTGCGCTATACTGCGATCAGCCAGCAGACAAAAGCTCGTCTGACGTGAGGATAACTTAGCCTCCTGACACGGAACTCGGAATTCCTTATCCCCTTTCATAATCCCTACAACATAAGACCAAACTTTATTTCACGCGATAGTAAATTCTCGACGACTAAGCTACAGTTAATACCATTAATATACAAAATTAATTTAAAAATATTTTATTTCCAAATTCTAAAACTACATTTGTAGTATATAAGTGACGCAATCCACTCAACGCACTTCTAATTAATGAAATATAAACGGACCTAAAATTAAAACATATTCGCAAGGACAATCAACTATTCCCTGATTTTGCCTTAAGAAGTGGTTGTGCAACCATAACTTTTAGAATCCAGTCGAACCAATCGCTGGTTTGTTCGAGCAATAACAATATTAGGAAATCGACTGCCAGCCACCACACCTTAATATCTGCTGTTGGTACTTAACCCTTAGCTTCAGAATACACGCCCTACATTAAACATCGAATTAACATGTCTCGACCCAAATGTAGAGGCAATTTTATATGAGAATACAAACACAGAAACTGTGCATTTAATATATGTTTGCAAAGCCACTTAGTCTTCATCGGAATATATATTGCTGCTTAACAACAACATTTTCATAGTAACGAAGCCCCCGTCTTTGTATATAATTAATAATTATCTGCATCTTGACATAACATAAAAATAATTGTACAAGTAAATATAGAAAGAATTACTAATAAAATACACACTTATTAGTAGACTAGATGGACGCTGCACTAAACAAACATGTCGGCTCACAATTTTTAATTAGAATAACAAGGCTTAACAGTAATCTAAGCAGAAACATCAACAACATTAAACAAAGCAAAATATTACTCAAAATTGTGTCTACCTAACGTAATATAATCCGACCCGCCAACCGTGCTGCAGCGAGTCACATGAGGTAACGCAGCTGACTTCAAGGATGAACACTGCAATAGAGCTGATGTCGTGTTATGAAATGCGCACTAAGTAGGTGTAACTCGTGAAAATTTGCCACGCGATGTACAATCAGTTGCGTCGAATTAAAGTGGCGATACAAAGCCAATGTACAACAGTGATGGATGGGTGGAGGATGACGTATTTGAAAGTAAATATATCATCAACTAAATTGCTAAACGAAAAATATGTGCAAATGAGAATATGTACCCAAATTGACTTCGGCTCGTTGATAGGATGAAGCTAGAGTATATCGATCTCTTCAATTTTGAGTGGACGCACGGGAACCTTCGGTTGTACATTGACGGAAACCCAACTGTTATCGAACATCTTGGAAATGAACAGACCAGTAGTAGAATAGTGGAAGCTTATGTGACAATGTTAATGTTAATGCTATTTTCAGATGTATACATAGGAATGAAATGTTAGTTATGTGTCCCGAAGAACCTAAAACACAGATAATATATATTTAGTCGAATAACAAAGACGGAAATGGGACTGAAATTTATAACTATAATCAAGTAATGGAAATTGATAGTAGCCAATAAAAAATTAATATTGTTATATCTATGAGAATTATCTAAAACCTTTGTCATCGGTCCTTTAAACATGCAAAATATAATTAATATTCCATTATCTAGCAAACGTATTTTTAATAATGTATTGCCACTAGCAACAACAGCAAATCGTAAGCGTGATCACATTACATCAAACATCGAAGTTGAAGGTTAAATATTTCAAATGTCGACAAGAAAGGAAAAACAAGAAAGCGTCACGACCAATCTATTATTGACTGACAATGTTAAAAAAGGTATCCAAAAACACGATACTTGCCTATTATGCCTCGTTTGTGTGTTATCTCTTATGAAATTGAAGGGTTGGGACATTCATAGTCAATAATAATAAGAAACGTCACCTAATGTTACTATGTTGTCTCTATTAATTCACCTTTAAGTGATGAAGGAGTAAGACTTATTTACTATTAAATGTTTCGTGAGTGTTTATACACATGATTATACACATGATGATGTACCGGCTTAACTCACGTACGTTTTTCGGAGTTCGCGGCGGAGACTCGCGAACTCGCTGCAAGCGTCGGGAGCTCATGAGGAAGGACCTCCTACAGGTCCGAAACTAGTCGGGCCACCCCGAAAAACGTACGTGTGTTAAGCCGGTACATACATAATCATGAGTAAGACTTTCGGATCCAGAATAACGTTAATAAATGCAAGTAATCTTAAACAATCCTAAGATAGTCCCATATTCCTTTAAAGGCTAATAGATACGAGTACAATAGAACCGAGTTATAGACATAAATTGCGAATTTTCTGCAAGTACAAAGAAGCTAGCGCCATCTACAACGGGCATACATGAGGTAACGTTACGCAAGCTTCAAGGATAAAGTTGGTTAAGCAACTCAAATGTCGACTTAGGAAAGGAGCGGCGTGTCAAGGCGCCTTGGAAGTGGAAACGCGCTCCTTTCAAACGTTGGGCAATGGGATATGCCACCAAATGCCACTGTTCACTTTTTGCTGGGCACAGATTTCGTAGTAAAGTACCCACCCGTGGTATTAATGTAATATGCGCCGGTACTAATTTAGGTCACTGATTTCATTCGGTTGGTGTTGTGTACTGTTTTCATGACATGTGAACGCCTGTAGGCACGGTGGTATGTAACCGTACTCGCTGTGGGGGTTGTGGATTTGATTCCCAAACTGGACAAACACGTATGATGCTAAAGGGTTTGCTTTGGGCCTGGATATAACAAATATGTATATCGGAATATTTTTTAAAAGAAAATACATATGTACATATATATATAAGACACTATGCATATTATCAGTTGTCTAGATATCATTTAACTGGCTCTATATAAAAATTTTGCAAGATATTTATTTATTTATAAGCATTTTAAATTTCATATATACATACGTGAAGGTTAATGATATATTTGTTATTTTCTTTAATGTCATTCAGTAACATGCATTTCACATTTTTTTTCTGTATATGGTGTATTTATACAATGCATAAACAATTTTTTTTTCTTTTTATTATACGATGTTATATCACAATTTTTTTTTTTAAATATATCACAGTCGTGAATAATTAAGAAAAACGTACTTTATGAAAAACATTTTATTTATTACCTCGAAAGATTTTCCCTCACTCAGTCACTCATAAATATCTGTTGTCAACGTCAAAAATTACTATAGCGCTAATACTCCTACTACTAGCGAGACTACTAGTGTCAGCCCAGCTAGTATTAAGTATTGTTAAGGAAACTATTAGTAAATATTGGTCGATATTAAAACACCAAGGATGTTCCTGTTGTTAAATGTACAAAAATTTTGTAAATACTAGTATGAGATTGTCTCGTTGGTCGAGTGGTTGCAAGCACGACTGCCGATTGGGAGGTCCTGGGTTTAAATCCCGGCTCAGGTATTATTGGATTTTTCTAATTTAGAATTTCTAGTACTGACTTAGAGTCCGGAATTGTCCCCCATCGGACACCTTAATACACCACATACACAACTATAGCAACAGGCTTACCACCTACACCATGGAACTTAAACGTAACTGGTGGATCGTGGGAGTGTACTACACTCCTCTGCCTACCCCTACGGGGGATACAGGAGTGCTGATACGTTTTTAATATTAATATTAGTGCAGGTAGTATTAAGTGCCACTTTGTTGCTACTCCTGAGAACTGAGATAATCAGCTCTAGTAGGTATTTATTTATGTAGACCAGCAACAATTTTCATATCAATATATTAAGGTACTTTTAACTACAAGTACTTCATGGTACAATTAGACCTTCTGGTCCTATTACTCCGGACGAAATATACACCTCTTTTATCGTTTACACGTACCTTTTCAGTATAGTCCTTAAAAATACATCTTTTTCTATTGAATTGAAGACAAAATTATCAAGTTGTTTTTTTGATTTCTAGTAAACATTTTAAGCCATGAAGGTATCATCACACATAAGCTTGATCTTATTTATGTCTTTGCAATTTGAGATTCGCGTCATTTAAGTTTCTTAAAGTTCAAGCATAGCGAAACATCTTATATGTATGTACGCGCATTTTAATTCCCAAAATACATTACATCATGTTGCCCTTAACAGATACAGGAATGTTGCCAGTAACTCCTTCACAGATGTTTTTATATCGCTTTTCTTTATAACGTGTTCAAGCCTTGTGAAAACAAGGTAACCTAGCTAGGTTTTATTACTTAAGCTAGAAAAACGCTTCCGCGAGTGATTTATGCTTTACGTAAGGCTTTGAAGGTTATCAAGTAACTCTTGTTATTTATAAAACCAATAAACTATTTCCTTACGAAATTATCTTTGGCAACGTTTACCATTCTTCTGTTTCACATGGGTCGCCTCTCAGGGGAACAGTTAGAGAACAGTTAAATACAGAGTTTATCCGAATTAACTGCGAGTGAGCAGACTTGACACACCTTAGAGGATATTATAGAGAACTTCAAGTCGTGTTTTCGATGTGCTTTTAATCAAATTAATTTAAAAAAAAGCACTTTTGGCTCTTACGAGAGGGTGCTAGAGTTCGAGCCCCAGACTTTTTGGAATAACGTACCCTCTTAATCATTAAATGCCATATCAATCTACATTTACGAGCTCAAGAGACCTCTGTCCGTTTGGAGAAAGAGAGATATTCGAAGTAGGAGAGACATTTCGGTGTGTCGTTTGACTATTGCGTTGCGATACGCTTAGATAGAAATGCATATGACATATGGGTACATTAAATAACAAATATTAAGCATATCAAAATCCTTCGAGATCATTTAATAAATGTATTTATCAAAAAAAACTTCATTGTCCATTAGGTGGAAAAGTGGTGTTCGGTCTAGCCATTTTTCTTTATAACAAAAAAATCCATTTTCATAATATTCTATTCTTTCATTTAAAATCACTCAAATTTATTATAACTTTATATTTGTACGTTTACGCTTGGTATTTGGAGAAAATAGGGAATCAAAAGAAACGGATATTTAGTGTTCTATTAATTACAGAGACACTATTGAAAAATAAGAATAAAAGTCGAGGTCAGCCACAAAACATCTTGCAGTTTCGAAAAATTAGAAATAATTTTATATAATATACAAAACTGGGTGACCGTATTATTTTCAGTGATTTCGTTATAAGCAATCCGGTCACACGGCTTAGAATACGCAAAAACTACAGAATCTTCATCGCGCTACGCAATTTTTGAGACGAACCAATAAAACGCTATTTTTACACTACTCACAAAATAACAGAATGGACTTAAAGGCATTACATAAACAATTACCGTAATGCCCCAACTGTAAGTACTTAATAAAATTTCACGTTCAAACTGTCATGAAATTCAAATAAGCGCGTAGTGTTTGTGACACTGTTTAGCTGGTGGTCTGTATTGGGATATTTTCATAAGAACTGTTTCATAAACAGCGTAACATTCAAATTTCAGGGGGTAAATGCAAGACTTTAATCGCTAAATTTAAACAGCAGATACCAACGCAAGCGATAAACGAAAAGCGAGACCTATTTGTCACAAACTAAGTAATAAAATGTGGTTAATTACATTGTTTAGCTCACCGTATGTTTCATACACATAATATTCATTTCTCAATCATAAAACAAGCGGTTAATGATTTAAAAAAAAAAACTTAGTTATCTCTTTCTTAGCGGAAGCTTATTCAAGGGTATAAACAAAAGAGAGTTAACTTTGATGACGATGAAGACTCGAAATAAATTTTTAAAATAATTTTAATGGTAAATAATTTCGAATGACAAGCCCTCAATTTGAGCCTGAAAACTCCTCAAAAGCTTTAAAAGTTTTAATGGCTCTTATAAAAAATCTGAATATTTGATAAATAAAATATTTATAGTATATAGGTATATCACAGTATACAATCAGATGAGAAACGCTTGTATTGAAGTTTGCTTCTTACTATCTTGTTTTATATTGTGTCCAAAAGGGCCACGTTACTCAATCTTATTTAGGTTAAGTGAAAAGAGTTCAATTGACTGAGTTTGACTGAGTCTTGAGAGGACTCAGTTGGAACGCCTACTATTTTAAACTGCCCGTCTCCCAGACAGTTTAACCGTTACAATGTAATATCACATGACTGTCGTTAGTAGTTATACCGCTAAAAGATTTCTACTTCAAAACCTACAAATAGATATTATATGATATATGAATATATATATATGATAAATAATATATGAACATATATTTCGATAAACATTGTAACTTGTATATTGTTGTTTGTATATTGTTATTGTATATTGTTGTTAAAATTGTGCGTCGACGTACAGTATAACGTAATCTATTAAATTATATTTTAATGATTTATAATTGGATGATGATGATGATGATGATTTATAATTATTTAATGCGGGCAAATTACATTTTAAGATACAGAGGATAAATTTCGTATATAATTCATCACGTATTATCATATAAAATCACTAAATGGAGTCGTTCGCTATGAACTATGGATGTTCCATGGCGCACAAATAATGAACTACATATATAAGCATCTTCAGTATTTCAATCGTAGCTCGCTGTCCATAACACTACTACCTAAGTTAATATTTACAAAACATTTTTTTTCGCAACTAATCGACGTTTCTGGTGAATTTCATTTGCGAAACGTTTTTTTTTTATATCGTCTGGGAGCAGTCGATAGCGTTTGGAAATTATTGTGTTCATTTTGTTTTTCGTCTAATTACTTTTACGGCAACGCCGCCGGCGGCATGACGAAAACCCACTGAGCAATACGTTCCTGACAAAATTGAGAATTACAAAATGTATTAAAATACATCGAATTTCAGCTGTGATTTTGTTCAAAGTGTACATGTCGTAATGCAATGCTTCTGTGGCATATGCGTGAATATAAATCTTTATAAATTATTATTAAAGAAAAACTAATAATATTTTAAGTATTTTATTTAACACCAGTATGGAATATACTTTTTAAATAACAAATTAAAACTAAATATATGGTCATTTTCAACCGTGGTGTACATATTTTTTTAATATTTTACAAAATGGATTGTGAATTAAAGTAATTTTAAGATTTTACAACTTAAACAGTATTTTTTTGTGGAAAAGCGTAAATGAAAACTTACCATTCTGAATTGTATGATTTTAGTTCTAATTAATATTGCCCCTTGCCTAGTTACTCGCTCGCTCTCTCATGGAAATTAGTGATTTTCTCGCTATTAAAAATATTATAAATCATAACGGTATATTACATCGTCAGTGTATTCACTAGGTCCATTAGTGTTTACGTGGTACAAGAACAAAGAAATGAAAAAGCAGACAAAAGTTTCAGAAACCATTATTTTATTGTTATATCATGTTCGGTATCCTCGTAACTATGTACTGTATTATACGTATCAATTCTGTTTTAATATCTAATCGTGTACAAATTATAATTGAAATGAAATATATAATTTCGCCCATGTACCCTACCTCAATAGGAATATTTCCTACCACATTTACCACACACAAATGAACAATCGTCTTGAGATAAGGAACAGTACACACTTTGCGGCGTCAATTGGACAGCGGGATAGTACTGGTCTTGGTACAATGGATATGGGACGTTGTACAATCCAGTTACACATTGAGGTGTAGTAACACAGCTATCTTGATATAACGTTGAGTATCCAGAACCACATTGAGTTGCTGTATTGATAGGTATACATGCAGATGCGGGCTTCGATACGCAGGTGCAATCGAAATCACACCCTATTTTTGGAGTGAGATGGTGCAAAACGCTGTCCTCGCAGGGTTTCTGGGGTGCGTGTAAATATATAGGTCCTTCGTAGTTCTTTATTTGAATGATTGTTGACGCTTCATTGCTGCATGCGTTGATTGAGACAGCCTGAAAGAACATGGATACTTTTTATATTTACATATGTACGTAGTCGCTCCCGCGTGTTTTTTTAAATAACCCCTTCATTTCGGAGCTAATCAAGGTCCTTCTTCATGAGTTCCCGCCAATTACAACTAAGTCGCGGCATTGACAGTAAACTCTAATAGTTAGAAAAATTATATAGAAATATGTACTTGCTGCCAACCCGCACTTGGCCAGCGTGGCAGACTATGGCCTTAACCCTCTCAATATGAAAGGAGACCCATATTCCAACAGTGGAATTATAATAGGTCGATTAAACAAACAATGTACTTACTTGAAAAACCAGAATAAAAACCGGTAAGAGCAACATATTGTATAGACGAGTGCAAACTCACCACTGATACAAAATTTGGAATTCAACACCAGATAATATAGTACTAAATTATCAGTAAAACCATTATTACAGTTGCATTTCCAAAAATGTCGCCAAGTTACAGAACAAAGTCACGTGCGAACAAAAATATTGGCTTGTTACATTATTTTTTTTATCTTTCGTCTGAGGTCGTTCAAATTTGGAATAAACGAAATTTCTTCTGTGAAGTGTCGGTGTTACAGGTACATAATGTTTTATGCTTACATAAAATAACTTATGTAACTAGTGTAGTAATATACAATAGGACAATATATATATATATATATGGGGACGCAGCAGTATTAACCATATTCAGCAGTATTTCCAATACTCTGTAGAACACGGTTCTTCTATCATACTACTAGAACATTCCATGGAAGCCTCGAACACATTCAAAAGTAAAAACGCCTAAAAGCACGATACAGTTGAAGGAAATTTGACTTTTGAAGAATAGTGAGACGCTTTATATGGGACTTCTGGAACCAAAATGGAACTTACATGAAAACATGTAAATGAAGAAATATTATGTGTATGTATTGTTAAACACAACAATAGCACAGAACTGTTATAAATAATAATAATAATAATAATCGACCCATTATAATTCCACTGTTGGAATATGG